>MU834621.1:0-45590 GCA_029204225.1 Diphasiastrum complanatum | reverse complement strand
AAGTTGAGTTACAGATGTCATTTCTTGAAAAGTACTTGCATGAGGAATTTCAGAAGATGAACGGGTAAATGATGATGATGCCACATCATTTACAGAAACATATTGGGAATCATGAGTGGCTTTATAAAAAAAAGCTTTCATTGGGAATATCAGATGAAGATGATGCACTTGTTATTACTTATTGAGTTACAACTACTGGAATGGAAGAGGTAGAACTACTTTGACATCGTAACCTTAAAAAAAATTCTAACTACAGACTTATGCTAAGCATAGACCTGATAAAATAGTTGACACATACAACTAAATATGCTTCACAAACTTAATTACATCCTATGCTAGTCATAGAACAAACAAAAATCTATGCAAACTTCAATAGACTTAAACAAGAAAAACAACTAATGCAAATAAGCAACAAGCCTAGCAAGTAACTGGTTAATTGAAATTTCCAACGGCCATCCATGCCTTAAGAACTGTATGGCAGCATCCTTAGGGTTAGGGTCGACCTAAGAGTAGGTCTAGATTAGGTTTAGATTTAGGTTTAGGTTTGCACGGTCTCGGCACATGCCCGAGGTTAGTGTGAGGTGAGGTGAGTCATGACAACTCGGTCCCGGCGCTGCTTGAGGTCGGCGTGAGGTGAGTCGTGGCAACTCGGTCTCGGCGCATGCTCCAGGTTGGTGTGAGGCAGGGGTCCCGAAAAGAAATATATTTAAGGACCCTAGTCACACAGAACTCACCTCATTTGTGAATTCAGAAGCACACATGCTGCCAGAGCTCTCGCTGCGACAAAGTCACGGGTTTCTATAGTAATTTGCATAAGTTTCCGTTCACACATTTCTTGACGGTAAGATTCTTGTCATTTTTTAATACTTTTCTATGCTTAGCATGGGTAACAAAGTATTGCAACTACTAAATATTCAAGTTTGAACTAGTGTTCAGTTTCTTGTCACCTGGGTGACTATGCTCAGCATAGGTGGCCGCACGAGTCCTCTTCTCTAACCTATGCTCTTGTATTCGGGTACTCAGTGACAATCTATGCTCATCATGATGTTTTTGCTTCTTACCACTTAACAACCTATGTTGAGCATAGGCATTAGACAAAATTTGGCCTTGAAAAGGGCCCTATAAGGATTGCCACGTAGGATGACAAGTTTTTGGCAATGTAAAATACTAAAATAAAATCTGTTTCTGCCCGCAGTCCTGCCCACAAAGTCTTCGATGATTAGCTAATATGTGGGTAGTATAGTCTGTGACTGAAAAAAAATCATAACTTTTGAACGACAACTCGGATTGAGACGATTATGGTGCCATTAGAAAGCCCTCAACGAGAGCTTTTCAAGACACCCAACATGACCTAGTTTCGAGCTACAGTGAAGAAGTTATGGCCAGTCAAAGTTTAGGTCGGTCAACACTTGGTCAATCCAATATCTCTTTCAAGCGCAATTGACCAGTTTGACCATGTTGACCGACCAAAACTTTGACTCGCCATAACTTCTTCACCGTAGCTCGGAACTAGGTCATCTTGGGTGTCTTTGAAAAGCTCTCATCGAGGGCTTTCTAATGGCACCAGAATCGTCTCAATTCGAGTTGTCGTTCAAAAGTTAGAGGGTTTTTTTTTTTTTTTTTTTTTTTTTTTTTTTTTTTTTTTTTTTTTTTTTTTTTTTTTTTTTTTTTTGGTTGAGTTGCATACTATACTACAAATAAAATGGCTTATTTATGGGCTACCCCCGACGCAAAATTACAGTTCTTTTAAAAAGAAAAGAAAATCAATTTGAAGGAGCTATGTTACATAGATTTCAAATTTGAGTGTTTTGATTGGACCATGTGGAAGAACTTTTGAGAAAAAAAATAAAAAGTATCTTTTTGAAAGGCCCCTTTTGTGCTCAAATTTTTTCTAATGTTGTCTCTCTGGTCCTCTTCTCACCTATGCTAACGCAGCATATGTGAAGACATCCTATGTTGAGCATAGGTGAGACTAGAGGACCCGAGTGACAATCTATGCTGAGCATAGGTGAGAAGAGGACCCGAGTGACAACCTATGCTGAGCATAGGTGAGAAGAGGACCAGAGAGGCAACCTATGCTCAACATAGGTTGTTACTCGTATTTCTCCCTTGTTGCAAGCCTCAGTATATGAAAAGAAAAATTTTGAGACGTTTTAGCAAGAATATTGAAGAAACAAAATGTTTCTAACTACAAAGCCTTGCTAGCTTTTAGAAACACGAAGACGAACGGTTTGCGAACACGAAAGTCAAAGGAAATGAAGACAAACGGTTCGCAAACATGAAAGTCAAAGGAAACGAAGACGAACAATTCACAAACACGAAAGACTCACGAACGAGAATCTTTTGTGGCCTGGCACAAGAATCTTTTGCGGTCCAGTACGAGAAAAGACAGACGACCAAAAATGGAACCAACGATGGAAACAAAACCAACGTTGGGAGACCTTCTCCTGCCCTTTACGCTCCAAAGAGTACCAGCGAGATCATGCAAGTACCCAGAAGTACAGATGTCTGATCTGATGACATGACGTCAACAAATACAATCTAGGTCGTGGCTAATCTGCCACTCTTGTAATTTTCTGATTAGTTGTAGATGTTTAATCACTCTAATCTAAAGGTTACATAGAGGGACTATATACTTGCTGGATGATACTTGACACGAGATGACAGAATACACATACAGTGTAATGAAGTAGTCTGATGCTAGTAAGCAATCAAGACAAAATTATAGAATACATGTCCGCATGCGTGCGAAGACAATTTTGTCTAGGATCTATAGATCCAACTGTCCGCTAGTAAAGCGAGACGATTACTCGTGAGAGAACCGTGTTTCTCTCACGCCAACGCACTGCGTGGATTTGCATGCAGTGCTTGAAGAATCATAGAAAGATCAATATAGATGATTTTCTTGTCGTGTCTGATCTCGAATGCAAATGTGTCTGTTGTTATTCATGTGTTTGAGTTTTCTTGTTCATTTTAATTCCGCACCTTGGTTGAAACTATGTTGAATGCTGCATTAATTTTATAAACGTAGATCAGCAGTACCTGACTACATTCTGGAGGACTGTAGGAGTGATACAGCTAGCAGTGTCCAACGATTGCATCTGAACTCCATCCGAGTTGCAAGAGAATCGCGGTTGAATCGCGATCGCGACTGTTTTGCGATTCTCTCCTTTTTTATTCTCTTCAGTGGTATCAGAGCCTACATACTTTTCTTATCATAATCTGACATAGCCAAGAAGCTATCAGATCTAGGAGGCCAAGCATTCAGACAAACAACCATCAACAAGGGATCAGACTCCAAGAAGCAATGGCTTCAATCAGCAGCATGCAGAGCAAGATCTGCATAGTACTTGATTATTCAAGATCTAACTTTCTAGTCTAGAAAGTTAAGACATCACTCATACTCAAGGGTGAAGGACTCTTCCCCGGGGTGGATGGCACAGAAGAAATGTCACGACATTAGACAAGGAGCTACGTGAATGGAGGGAGAAATACGACAAGGCAGTAGCCTTGCTATAATCCATCGAAGATAGTCTCACACTTGACCTGGCTACACTCTCCAAAGCCAAGGAGATGTGAGATGCATTGCTCACTAGATTTCAGACCAAGTAATGAAGTCAAATCATGATGCTGGAAGACCAACTCACGAATCTGCAGTGGGATGGAAAAGACCTTACTTCTTTTGCAAGAAAGATGAAGGATCTATTTCTATCACTACACAACTCTGGAGCAGAGAATGCAGTATCAGCTGAGAAGCAGTTCACGTACCTATTGAGAGCCTTACCTAGATCTTTCCAGATGACAAGAACCCTCAGAGGGAGTCAAATCAGAGGCGGGATCATGATCAGCAAGTAGAAGGAACAAGCAAGGGCAACTGGAAGAACAAAGGGAGGTCGAAGTAACAAGATGCAGACAAGAAGACTTGTGTGAGATGCAAAAGAGACAGGCACACAGTAGATACATGTTGGCTCAATCCCAAGATTGAGTGTATTCACTGCCACAAGAAGGGTCATGTAGTCATGGATTGCCGTCAGAACCCGAGAAACAAATCAGCACAGAACAGATAGGAGAATAGTAACAGATCATCCTATGTCGAGGAGCCCGAGAGCTCAAAAATGGGCGAAGAAAGAATGAACAGAAATTGTTCGACTGCCTATATCTGTGAAGACGTGTGTGCAGCGTCAACATCTGACACACACAAGGTGATCTAGACTCAGGAGCCACCTCACACTTCATGACATCAAGACGAATAATGTCTGATTTCAGAAGTGCAGATCTCTCAGAATTCATAGCTCTTGGAGATGGATCTAGACATCAAGTGAACGATATTGGTTCACTATGGCTCAACACCAATGACAGAGACAGACGACTTGAAGACGTTCTATTCGTGCCTACTCTGCAACAAGACCTGCTTTCTGTAGCAAAAATAGCAGATGCAGAAATGCGTGTGACGTTTTCTAACAAAGCCTGCAATGTGATTGACGCCAGTACCAGTACTCTGATCGCTCAAGGTAGATGAAAAGAGAATCTATATCATCTGAAGGTATGTCTACCTGAAAACCATGTGCATCAAACTCATGATGACTCGCTACAGAACGACCAAGATTCTGGAGTTAGTGCATTCTGACATCTGTGGTCCATTCAATGTGATTTCGGTAGGAGGTTCAAAGTATTATATAACCTTCATTGATGACTATAGCAAATTTTTCAAAGTGTATTTTATTCAGAATAAATCTGAAGCACTTGACAAATTCACAAAATATGTGAATTGGACTGAAAGATGTACAGGCAGCAAAGTGAAGCAGATCAGAATAAATCGAGGTGGCGAATACATCTCGAATCGCTTTACTGACTTCTACAATGATCGTTGCATCATTCACAGAAGGACTGCAGCCTACACACCGCAGCACAATGGTGTTGCTGAATGAAAGAACAGGACCCTGATGGAAGCAGCCATATGCATGATGGCCTACTCGAAGGCTCCAAGGGTACTGTGGGCTAAAGCAGTAGTTACAACCGCATACATCCAGAATAGGACAGGCAAGTCAGGTGTCCCTCACATGACACCACACGAGCTATGGTGGGGTAGAAAGCCCAACTTGTCTCACGTCAAAGTCTTTGGTTGTGCAGCTTATGCACATATTCCTGATAAGCTTCGAAAGAAGCTCGATGAGAAAGCCGTTCAAGGATTTCTAGTAGGTTATGACAACAATTCGTCATACTACAGGGTCTACATGCTAGATAGGAACACTATGAAAACATTGAGAGATGTCAGAGATTTGATGAGAGCAGGACAATGGCCAATGATGATCCTGTCAGCTACAAAGTTTTGGAGAGATAGTACTATGACCTGCTGCCAATGACAGAGGGAGCAGAAGACGAACACGAAAACGAAGATTTTCGAGTCGTCTCCCATTCGAACAACGAATCTGAAGAAGAAAAATTTGAGAGACAACCTATTGTAGCAGTTCTTGTAAACCAAGATGGTTTCGGACCGAGCAAAGTAGACAAGGGCAAAGGCATTGCTATCCCAGGAGGATCTCCCAGGAGGTCGACAAGACCACGAAGAGCGCCAACAAGATATGTGCTAGGCAACTCAGCTTCCATATCAGAAGAGTTCTGCGGATTCAGTGGCGAACCACAGACTTTCGAGGAGGCAATTGAAAGTCCAAAGAAGGACAGATGGATCCAAGCCATGAACAAAGAGATGGAGTCCATGAGGAAGAACCAAGTATGGACGCTGGAGCCATTACCTCATAAGCGCAAGACTGTCAAATGCAAATGGGTTTTCAAGCTCAAATACTAACCAAATGGAAAGTGACGAAATACAAGGCAAGACTTGTAGCGAAGGGATTCTCTCAGAGATATGGTATTGACTACTCTGAAACTTTCTCTCCTATCGTCAAACATTCGTCCCTATGTCTGTTATTTGCATATGCAGCAGCTTATGACCTCAGGATCCACATTGTGGACGAGAAGACAACCTTCTTGCATGGCGAACTAGACAAAGAGGTCTATATGAATCAACCCCCAAGATATGTCTCGAATTCACTTCCTGACTATGCATGCAGAATGCATAGAAGCATCTATGGTCTGAAACAATCAGTCCGACAATGGTACAAGAAGAAAGATCAAGCCCTGAAATCATTAGGATTCAGTCCTCTGTTGGCTGATTCCAATGTATATGTCCAAGTTACAGATGGGCAGATCATCATTGTATGGTTGAACGTTTTGGCATGTATGAGTGGCTATTTATGCATGTGCATTAATTCAAGAGTGACGTCCCTGGATTGTCCTCTGACAGACAAGACATCAATACTACATCGATATTCAGTCCCTTCTGCCTGATTTTGGGCTTTAAATAAGAAAGAGAAACTGAATCTAGAGCCCACTGTCTCTGCTGATAGGCAGAAGAAAAAAAAAAGAAAAAAGAACAAAAAA
Source organism: Diphasiastrum complanatum (assembly GCA_029204225.1). Taxonomy (NCBI): domain Eukaryota; kingdom Viridiplantae; phylum Streptophyta; class Lycopodiopsida; order Lycopodiales; family Lycopodiaceae; genus Diphasiastrum; species Diphasiastrum complanatum. The sequence goes on along the minus strand of MU834621.1, from coordinate 39,149 downwards.
ACAGTAAACAGATCCTCCTAAGCAAAGGATCTGCCAACATTTGTCGCTCGTTGCTGCTTGCACTACCACACATCATTCATCCTTTTAGCTGCAACACAATCAGTGCTCAGATCACTGCACCTGTTATCTAAATATTTTCAATGTTCTGAGTTCCTCCAGACCTGCTGTCCTTATCCATAGTCTACTGCATCACCTGTCCACAACATTTACAACTATGCATACCAATCTCTTTGGCGTGGTCATTCTTGCATTTTGCTCGTTAACAGTTACAAAATGACTTTGCCAAACTATTTGGATCTACAAACACACAACAAACAGAAAGAAGCTACATTGCAGCACCTTCCAACGAGCCCAGAAAACTGAGAACCACAAAACAATAGCTTCTTTAGACCTGCACACGCCTACCACTATCCTACACATACTAACACGAGCATTTCCATCACTACTCAGACACATCACATTCATCGATCATTGTTCCTCACTGCTGTTCATCACTATCAACCGATCCCTATACATCCTGTTCATTCTTGCTCCATTCAGAACCACCTTCAAACATCCTGCACACAATCTGCAACTACCAACACACTAACCAAGAAACTCCAAACGACCTGCAAGCTCACAATGACATCCACGCCCCTGCAACAACCCTGCACATATCATATATACACCACAACCTGCACATTCCCTCTTCCACTCACCAAACTCCCTCCCTACTTTCATCCTTCCCATGACAACGCTCCACATCCACACTGACAACGATCACCACAACACCTACATCTGAAACCGTGCTGACCAAGCATAAACAATCTCACGACCTCCACCAGCCCTAATCGATTTGCTAACAACTCCTAGCCACACACGCAATTCCATTAGCACGAACTACACGCATCCCTCCCGGGCCTCTCATCAGATTTGAAACAACTCATCTAAACCTCACACACACACTGCCTCCCTTCCTCCGATCTACATTGAACAGACACGTTTCATCACTCCCATTTGACCAAGCTCTCATGCTCCTGTAGACACCCTCTCAACTGAGTTCCCTCCCTCTCACTTCTTGACTGACTCCTGCCAAAGCTCCCTCCATCAGTTCTCGACCGACTGGCTTCAACATGATCTTCACCGGCTGGCTTCAAGGCATCTCAACCGACTGCCATGAGCACAACTCTCGACCGGACTAGCAGGCATCAACAAATGTCAACCGAGTGCAATGAAATAGCAAATCTCAACCAACTGCCATGAAGCAGCAAATCTCGGTCGACAGAAAACCCTTACCTCAATCCAATCTGGACCGAGCCGACAGAAACCCTTACCTCAGCCCAAGGGCACGCACCACCCAGTCTCTGATCTGGACCGAGCAGAAGACCACGAGAAAAAGACCACGCCTACCTCAACCCAAACTAGACTGAGTCCATTTTCAAGACGATCTGAAGACTCCACGATCTGCAAGCTAATACGAGCTGCAAAGATTTGCGACACACAGCCTGTAAAATCCAAAGTCTACAAGCAAACATGACATGCAAACTGATCAGCAACACGACCTGCCAACTCCAAGATCTGAATCAACTCGTGACCTGCATGCCAATGAGTAAACAATACCACACTCGGACCTACAACCACAAAGCCTCAAACCCTTCCAAGCCATCGTTAGAACCCACCTTGCAGGAGGCCGCCGCTGGAGATAGCGCCGCCATGCAGCGGGTTCCGAAAAAAAAAACATTCATGAACCCTAGAACTGAAATGTACAATTCACATCTCTTTTGATGCATGAGAAAACAAAAGAGGCCCTACCACCAAATTTCACCCAAACGAGGACACATCATTGACCGAGTAGGAACCAAGTCACTTCACTACACCTGATCAAGCCGACACACGCTCACTTCACTTTCGACCGACTCCTTCAATCGCAATTCAACCGAGCCCCAAACGCACTCCATTATTCTTGACCGCACACCCACAGTTCCATCTCGACCAAATACCCACAGCTTCAATCAAACTGACCACCTAAGTGTGAAAGTATTGTACTTTAGGACCATAAATGGATCTACAAAAGATCCACAAGACTGATTGGATGCTTGCTTAACAATCTATCAAAAAACTAGACACAAAAAAGTTGATCTAGATTAGCAATTTGACAAACAACAAGCATTAACAATCAAAAGCATTAATAAACATTGAAATCTGAGCCCACACGTGTGTACTACAGTCTATAGTACGGCCTTCAACCTGAGAAACAAGTAGAAATTGATTTGGTTTCATTTGGATCACAAAAACTCAATGTACATAGTGAACTAGCTTTAGATTGCCAATGAGCTCCAAAAATTTTCTATCTTCTCACTATGGAGAAAGGGAATACATACCAAATTCGACTTCCTTCTTGAAGTTAGGTGGATTTCCAGCATGTAATAAGGAAGTTAACTCACTCTCCTTGACCTAAAATGAAACCCTGGTCTATTTCCTAGAGTTATGCTTGGTAGGTAGCTAGTTGGTCAAATTTTCACCTTAAACTTAGGTCTAGGTCCTATAAAGTAGGGATGACCACCAAATAAACATGACCAACTCTCTTGACTTGACCTAACCTACATTAGGATGGGTTTCCCACGTGGCATCATGGCCTCACATGTGTGGGACCCACTTGTGTACACAATTTACACTATTCTACATGGTTTTTGATCAAGCTAGATTTGCCAATTTTTGGCAATTCTTCACACTAAGGTCATTCCATCTCGACCGCATACAAAAATAAAATTATTTTTGACCCTTCATTAACTTTTTGAACCTTTGTTAATTTCTTTTGACCCTTCACACTTTTTTTGACCTTTCCTACTTTCTCGATCGATCGTTAATTTTTCGATCATTTGTTAAATTTTTCCGATCCTTCGTTATAATTTCGATCTGTTGTTAAATTTTTTCGATCTGTCATTAAAATTTCGAACCGTCATTCAATTGTTTCACTCCTTCGTTACTTTTAGACCATTCATAATTTTTTCAATCCTGTTCATTTTCCGATTTTACCTCATTTTCGAACCATCTAGTTTTCGATCGTCCACTTTTCGATACATCATTTTTTTCAAACTACCACATTTTTTCGATCATTTTTTATACCATCCATTTTTTCAACCCACATCAAATTTTTCGATAACCCAATTTTTCATTACCTCATTTTTCGACCCATCATTTTTTCGACCCACCAGTTTTCGATTCCCATCACTTTTCCATATCACATTTTTCGATACTTCGCTACTTTTTCGATACCTCATTCATTTTTTGATCCTTTGTTAATTTTTTCGATACTTCGTTACTTTTTTGATACCTCATTCATTTTTCGGTCCTTCGTTAACTTTTTCAATACTACGTTACTTTTTTTTATACTTCATTAAATTTTTTCCATACTACTCTTTTTCAAGTCATACTTTTTTCTATACCATCAATTTTTTGAGTCACCCAAATATTTCGATCCACCAATTTTCAATTCCCATCACTTTCCATACCTCATTTTTCGATCCAAACCCATTTTTCCGCTACCATCCATTTTTTCAATACGGCCTTTTTCCGATCCACTCCAATTTTTCGGCCCCATTAATTTTCAACAAAAACAAAAAAACAAAACTAGCTTACCCATTACCCAACCCCCTAGCACACCCATTACACAACCACCTAGCTTACCCATTACCCAAACCACTAACACAACCAATACACAACAATTAACTAACACATTACACATATCCAAACCATACCAACTAACCGGATTTCAAACCAACCAAAAAAATAAATCAAACAAAAACAAAAAACAATATATTATCCAATGGAACACCATATTGATCTTGATACCACCGACAATTACCCACTCGAAATGGTGTCACCTACGTCTGACGAAATCCGACATCATAGGTCCTCTCAAATGAAATCACAAGTACATGAACCATTAGCAAATCCATTCGAGTGGCGAGAACCTCATAGAGCCAAATCTTCACGTGCCAGAGCCCATTTTTATGTGTTGAACCCTCACAAGCCAGGACACACATTAGTGGCGCTTTTGGTATCCCCGGAGCTCATCTTGAAACCCGAACTCCCAAGCCTTCTACCCAAGTTTGACAGTAGTTCAGACCCTCAAAGATTCTTGCAAATCTTTGAGAATGCGTGCGACACTTATGGCGAAACATCTCCCGACGCTATGGTCCAACTGTTTTCTATGACCATGATCACTAAAGCACGTGACTGGTTTTTTTTAATCTCGATCATGACAATAAGACTGATTGGTCTGTATTGAAACAGTCCTTTATCAAGCATTTCAAGCCCTTTCGTTTGATAGAGAGTCCTTTTCTCAAATTAAGTAATATCAAGATGACAAAAGAAGAACGTGTACAAGACTATATCGAGCGTTCAAGTGCTTAAAGAGTCAAGTACAAGACCAGCCCTCCGAATAGATGCTCATCATTTGGTTTTTAGTTGGACTTCCAAGATGGATTAGACGTGCGCTTAAATTCAATGACGAATACACGTGCCTCAAGTTAGCAATGTCTGATGCCATCCTGGACGAAGATGAAGGATCCGATGTTGACGAACCTAGGGAGCGGAAAGTACTTCGTGTTGTTGTCCATGAGTCGACGCCGATCGAGGATACCCGACATCGGCTTTGAAAATTACAGCTGGAGTTGCTTAATCAGCAACACCAACTGCAAATCGAGAAACTCACTAAGGAGTTTCGAAACACCTTGACGTCTATCCAAAGCCATATGTTTGCTCAACTACACCCTGCACAGGTACCCTATAGACGATGAACCATCTGGTGCCCACAATGTCGGGCTACACATTCTATTAATGATCGTCCTTCATATTTGCATATTCAAGCCAATTTCATACAACGATATGAGGATCAACCATCCAACTCTAAATCATCCTTGTCTTATCATGAACACAATTCAAAAAATCCAGAACTCCTAGCCATACAAGAGGGTTATGTTATTCAACAAGCGCCAATGAACAACATATGTTTCATCTATGGTGAAACCAACCATTTCATGGTTGATTGTCCAGTCAAGACCAAGTACCATGCCGAGCATCCTACTGTGCTAGAAAACACAGTTTCAAAGACTGTCTACAACAACCACCTAAGATCCTACCTGCTCGACACCCGATAGGATCCTCACGACACAGAACCCGAGCACCATAGCAACCTACCGCTAACCCTGCTACTCAGTCGAGAAGTTTCTTGCCAACTTCTACATTACCATGAGCTGCCCAACTCAATCATGGACCAGAGACGTCAATGATGAAATGAGTTCTTACCGAAAGACATGGAAACCAATATTCCGTCATCTGCTATCATTTCCATCCAAGAGCAACCTCACCAGAGAATTCACAGTTTTTCTGTGTTTCTGCAACCTCAATTTTATATGTCTACTACATGCTGAGACGATTTCCAAGGCCTTACGCAGATCTGATCCTTTTATCTCCCCAACAATCGATAGGAAGTCTATATCGAAATTCATTTTAATGAATCTTCTGAATAAAGGAGTACTACAAAAATAGTATCTTCTCCTTCCATACATTTCAAGCTATATCTTACAACATCTGCTATCATTGATTGTAGATTTAGTGTTACCAATCCCGCCTTGTTTTTGACAAGGACATGTCAGAGTTTTTTACTCTACCTCTCAATGAAAATTGCAACTATCTAGGTGACATATCAATGTTGATGAATGACTTTTTGTTTGACAAGTGCTCTATAGTTTTCACTCTCTATAAGATGGTATCTTTCTTGTTTATTTATTAATTTATTTTATTTTTTATTTTTTATTTTTTTTGTCATTATTTTTTATTTGATAAATTCTTGTAATTACATCTCTTTTTCTAGATGAACCCTCACAGACAGTGAAATTTTCACTTTTTGCGAGAGTTAACTCCCGCAAAGAATTCTATAGTGAGATTTGCATCATATCTAGCTACTGTGAACCTTGCGAGAGTTACTTCTTAGAGATCTGAAAGATATCAAGTTTTTTACCTGCAAAACAGCTAAAAAACCCTCGCACATCCAACCCTCGCACAAGATAATCCTTGCAGACTAGATCAGTGGAAAGATATGCATTAGATCCAGCTACTATCAAAATCTCAGGTCAATCAGTGCAAGGAGTAAAAAGTTATCAAGAAAAAACCACCATGAAAGGCCTAAAATTCACTTTCGGCCAATCAGATAGATCAGATCCTTGAAGATCCCAACTGCATCATACTGTATAAGCAAGATCCAATCACTTTGGAACCCACCATCGGATGAATCTAAGATCGGGATGATCAACAACACGAAGGATAGCAAATTAGACACCACACCTTCCCAGATTAGCAGCTGTACAACAAGAAGCAAAACCGGAACCAGCACCGATGGATCCAATGGGCCAACCCGTACCTGTCGCTCCCTTGCAAGCAGTCCGGAGAGCACCACGGATGGAAATACCAAAATACGACAGATCATCAGATCCCATCCGATTCCTCCAGATCTACGAGCAAGCTTGTGAAATCTACGGCGAACGGACTCCTGTGGAGAAGCTGATGCTATTCCCTATGTCTTTACTGGCAGTGGCTCAGGATTGGTTTTTCAACCTATCAGAGGAAGAAAAATTCACTTGGGAAGTGATTAAAGCGGCTCTCATCACGCGCTTTAAACCAAGAAAGTTCTTGGAAGACTCGTTTCTCCTACTGAGCAAAGTCAAGATGAGAAAATGAGAAAGGGTCTGGGACTATATTGAACGGGTCAAACATCTACGATCCCAGTGCAGTGCAGTCCTAACTCTCGATCATGTGGTGATCATGTGGTTCCTAGCCGGATTACCACGAAGCATCAAAAGAGAACTGAAATGACGGGAGCAGTACGCTACTCTGCAAGAAGCTATGGAAGATGCCATCAGAGAAGATGATGAGGGATCTGACGACGAATATCCTTCCACCCACACTCCTACTCCCTCGATCGCATCATCATCATCAAATGCATCCGCTCTATCCATAGAACTGCTATTGGAGCAAATGACAAAATTACACAAACAACAGATGGAGCAACTTACGGGGAAGTTCGTCCAAAAACTGAAGGCCTTACAGGGAACTGTAGCAGTAACTCCACATCAACCGGAACCAAACCAACTGCAGCATCCTCGACGGGAGAATGTATGGTGTTCAGTATGCACGCAAAACTATACAACGAACGAGTGTCTAGTCCTAAAGCAAAATCTGAGACTGACACATAGATTCTGCCATCTGCGCAATGCGACATCGCACGATACGGCATTTTGCACGTTTAACCCCCGGATTGTTCAATAGAAGAAAATTCCTTATCATACTTCCTATCCTTATCATCAAGGGGCACCCAATGCGGCACCAAGGTACGGTGCACCAAATCAACCACAACGTGTGGCCTTACCTGCTCCACCAGGGCCAGCCAATCAACAAGTGGCCCATGTAAATCTGACAGCAGCAGAACCAGAGATGCAAATGCCACCTCAACCTGAGCAGCAGCAATGGTACGGACCAGATGAATTATTTATGGATCTTGCCATAAATGAATATGTTTTGGCCTATGCAGCTCAAACTCAGCGCCAAGGCGAAAGAAATTACGGCTGGTACAGATGAGGCGAAGGACACATAATAGCAGAATGTCCCCTACAAGGGACAGTATACAACCTCCTAGCGAGAATGCGGTTATGGACACTGTTACAAGAATTGTCCATTTAAACTTGGAACCAGTGCACCTCTTAACCTCATCGCCATACAGCAACCAACAGTTTCAGCAGGGATGCCATCGGAAGGTCGACAATTCCACGCTCCTCTGTTAGCTATTACGCGAGCACAGAAGACGAAGGAAGTGGCTCCCTCACCACCACCATCGGTCACTGACGACCAACCCTCAACTTCAGTGCCATATCCAAATGTGAGAGAAGAGAGAAGACAATACTAGAAAATAAGACACTGGGTACAGAAAGCACAAGCGGAGGAAAAAGAGCAAGAAAGAGACAATCTCACAGAACTTCCAGTCGGCGTCGAACGGAAACCGCAAGCGGGCTCACCAGTTGGTTCTGGTTCTGCCTCTTGTTGCACAGCTGCTAATCTGGGAAGATGTGGTGCCTGATTTGCTATCCTTCGTGCTATTGATCGTCTCGATCTCAGATTCATCCGATGTGGATTCCAAAGTGATTGGATCTTGCTTATACAGTAGGATGCAGTCTGGATCTTCAAGGATCTGATGAATCTGATAGGCCGGAATGAATTTTAGGCTTTTTACAGTGGTTTTTCCTTGATAACTTTTGACTCCTTGCATTGATTGACCTGAGATTTTGACAGTAGCTGGATCTGATGCATATCTTTCCATTGATCTGGTTTGCGAGGGTTATCTTACGCAAGGGTTGGTTGTGCGAGGGTTCTTTAGCTGTTTTTCCAGGTAAAAAACTTGATATCTTTCAGATTTCTGGGAAGTAACTCTCGCAAGCTTCATAGTAGCTGGATCTGGGTCAGATCTCAGTATAGAATTCTCTGCGAGAGTTAACTCTCACAATAAGTAAAAATTTCACTGTCTGCGAGGGTTCAAAATCACTTTTTGTGCTTGATCTTCACCAGATCTTAATACTAACTCTCGCAGGATTCATCACTGATGTAATTTGACATTCTAAATCGATTGAGAGGGTCTGCGAGAGTTCTTACTGGTGGGATTTGCTGGATCTTCACTTTTTAGTGATTTTTTTGCACTTAAATCCAATTTTCAGCTCATTGGAATCAAACTAACTCTCACAAGCTCTTATGTGTCCTGGTTGAGATGGAACTGCACTATCTGCGAGGGTTCATTGGTACTTTCCTGTTTTTTTTTCACTGGGAACTCTCGCATAGGCACTTAATCATCAAACTAACTCTTGCAAGCTTCTTTGTGTCCTGGTCTCACTGAGATGGAGCTTTAGAGGGCTCTGCAAGAGTTCTAATGAAGATTGGATTTTTTGAATTTTTAAGATTTTTCTCTGATGTTTTAAATCTGCTTGGAACTAACTCTCGTAGGCTTCTATGCAGGTCTGGGACAGTACCCTGGAGCTACTGCCAGTCATGCAAGGGTTAATTCCCACTAATTCTGGAGATATAAAAATATGATGAGTTTTTTTTGGCTCTTTTTCCCTTCTAAATGCAGATTGGTGTGTTTTTTGAGTTTTTTGGATGATTGGTTTGGGTTTCAAGCCCTTAGAGGTTGTTCAGGGCCTTCTCTACCCTCTCACACCTCCTTCGCTAGCTGTGAATAGTCCAAACACAAAAAAATACAGAAAACTAACTCTAAACTCCCAAAAATCTACCTAAACTACTCTAAAAAAACAAGAAAATAGCTCAAATGCAACTAAACTAGTTAGTGGAACCTTTTCCCGGCAACGGCGCCACTGTGGGGTCGAAGATCTCTCGTAGTATAGCCCTTCCGCCTGTCAGCAAAGGTTAGATCACTGGATAGGTGCCTAACTATGCATAGATGCTACTTTTAGTTAATTTCCTACTTTCTCCCTTAACTCTACTCACCACTATACTACTCCTCTTTAACTCTACTCCTCTACACTAACATTCAGCATAGTTTTGGTTGAAGGGAAGGGATGGAGAAGAAAAGATTGAGAAGAGAAGAGAAAGAGAGAGAAAGAGAGTGAGGGTGGAGGTTAGCTCAAATGTTCCTTATGCTTGCTAATGGAAAAACATTCACTATGGCAAACAATAAACACGGAAATAACACAACCAAGAGCAATAGCAAGCAGTGAATAGCAAATGAGGATGCTTCTTTTCCAAAAAGGATAGAGTTTTTTCCTTCTCATTAAGCATGAAAATAGTGTACAAATGGTGCCCTTTTATAAAATGGGGAAGGCCCTTGCCCCTCAATCTTATTGGCTAATATTCACAATGTTCCTAGCCATTCATCTTGGACCCAACTTGATCCAAGGGTCCACAAAAAGTACATTAGAAATCACAAGATTCATGTGAGTCCCAATTTGGACCCAACTCTAAAAAGTGATCTCTAAGTTTAAAAGTGACATTGGTCCTCTAGTTTTATTTTAATTACAAGGCCCAAGTCAAGTTTATTTTATTTACAACTTCAATTGCGTGCTCATTGGGCCATGGGCTTATACACGCAGGATGCCATGCCCTCGTAACACATTTTATTGGAGGATTTTATTTATTTACACTTTGTTGGGAATACCCCCAACAGCTACCTTCAGACAAAGTCGAAGATCAGCTGCCAATAGCTCGTGTATATTACCGAGCTGCGCTTCTGGGTGATCCATGGACACACCGATTCCAAACATGGGTTGACCAAGATTGGCTGCGGGGGGTCCACAAGTCTCTTCACACGCCAAAGGACTGGAAAAAATTGGACCGCCTCAACTTTATGGAGGACGTCACCACCTACCTCATCCAGCAAAGGTAGGCGAAAAAAACGCTCTACTAAACTGGTAGAGTGCCAAGGGACCGGCACTACTTCAGGCCGTGGGTCCTGTTGGGGGTATTTCCAACAAAGTGTAAATAAATAAAATCATCCAATAAAATGTGTTGTGAGGGCATTGCATCCTGCGTGTATAAGCCCATGGCCTAATGAGCACACAAATAAAGTTGTAAATAAAATAAACATTACTTGAGCCTTGGAATTAAAATAAAACTAGAGGCCCAATGTCATTTTTTAACTTAGAGATTACTTTTTAGAGTTGGATCCAAATTGGGACTCACATGAATCTTGTGATTTCTAATGTACTTTTTGTGGACCCTTGGATCAAGTTGGGTCCAAGATGAATGGATAGGATCATTATGAATATTAGCCAATAGGATTGAGGGGCAAGGGCCTTCCCCATTTTATAAAAAGACACCATTTGTACATTATTTTCATGCTTAATGGGAAGGAGAAAACTCTACCAATTTTGGAAGAGAAGCATCCTCATTTGCAATTCAATGCTTGCTATTGCTCTTGTTGTTTTCAATTGCTTTCAAGTTCATGATTTTTGGTTTCAATAGTTTATGTTTCTCCTTTAGCAAGTATAATGTGCATTTGAGCTAACCTCCACTCTCTCACTCTCTCTCTCTCTCTCTCTCTCTCTCTCTCTCTCTCTCTCTCTCTCTCTCTCTCTCTCTCTCTCTCTCTCTCTCTCTCTCTCTCTCTCTCTTCAATCTCTTCTTTTCTATCCCTTCCCTTCACCCAAATCATGATGAATATTAGTGTAGAGGAGTAGAGTTAAAGAAGAATAGTGTTAATGGTAAGTAGATTAAGGGAGAAAGTAGGAAACTAACTAAAAGTAGCATCTATGCATAGTTAGGTACCTATCCAGTGATCTAACCCTTGTTGACAGGCGGGAGGGATATACTACGTAAGATCTTCGACCCTACAATCTAGTGGAGAGAATAATTCCACTTGTAATTTGTGTAATGTTGAAATGCCACTAGGATGCCATCTAAGAAGCTTTCTTGCTTATTTAAGAGACTCCCCCTTTGTAGAAGGGAGGCTTTTGTAAATGTATCTACTCCATGCTGAAATGAGAAGATCTTCCATGAGTTTTGATGCATTCTTGAGCCCCTTGATCATTTTTGTTTCTTAAGTGATGCATTAATGATCTTGCCCCTCCATCTCCTTTGTGTGTGGTTGTGGATCTTAGAGTGGAATAGTTCTCTTGCTTTCATAGAGTGGATTAGATTTCATGTTTTCTTGGGGATTAATGTAAGAATCAGCATTCAGGTAAACTAAATAGACTGGATTTGTGGAGTAGATCTTGCTTATCCTAGACATTCCAGTTCTTGAGGTTCTTGGGGTGTCCAAGATTCAAGAAATGAGTGTTTCTTGATTCTTGGACTTCTAAAATGTTGTCTAGTTTAGTTAGTTTAGTTTCTTGCTTTGTTTCTTGCAGTGATAATGTGTATGCTAGTTTAGTTTTCAGATTTTAAGAAGCTGTCCATTTAGTTTTTGTGTCTAGTTTGTAGGTTAATGCATGTGTAGAGTAGTTTCAGCCTTTTAGGGATCTGTCCATTTGATTTGCAGCATTAAGTAGAATTTCATTGTTTGTTCAATGTATCTGCACACTGATTTTATAGTTGAACGTTTTGGCATGTATGAGTGGCTGTTTATGCATGTGCATTAGTTCAAGAGTGACGTCCCTGGATTGTCCTCTGACAAGCAGGACATCAATACTACATCGATATTCAGTCCTTTCTGTCTGATTTTGGACGTTAAATAAGAAAGAGGAACTTAATCCAGGGCCCACCGTCTATGCTGATAGGCAGAAGAAAAAAAGAAGAAAGAAGAACAAAAAAACAGTAAACAAATCCTCCTAAGCAAAGGATCTGCCAACATTACCAAAATCTCATTATTCACAATATGGCAAAACATGCCAAGCTTTCCCTACATGAGAGAGACTCGAATTCCTATAGTGGAGTTGCATGGAAAGTCTACTTAACTGAATTAATTCACCTACCAGAGATCCACATGTGTAACTGCATGCATGGATGTTGCATGTACTGCATGTCAACTCATAAAGTTCCCTAGACATGTGTAGATCACATAAACCACTTTGCATGTTGCATGCACTGATTGCATGTGGCTTGCATGCATTCAATATGACATTGCATGCTATCTAAACTTCTACATGTCATCAAAATTGAATCTACCTAACTCAAATCCGATCTATAATAGAAGATTATGTGCTCAATTCACATACCTTTTATGTACAACATGAAATATAGTGGAAATAGCCATGGACATGGCCCTAAACTCGAGATAGGAAGATAATATTTTAATAATCTTCACACTCCTCCTTAAATATGTTCCTATCAACATAGACTTCGAAATTAGGCCAAGGTTAGACCTCATCTTGATAAAGACATTCTTGAGTAGTGGCTTGGTGAGAACATCTGCAACACAATTTGTAGAATCAACATGCTCCAGTGAGATCTCTCTCCAAATGACTTTTTCTCTTACAAAATGATGAGCTACTTCAATGTGTTTGCTCCTTGCGTGGAAAACTAAGCTATTTGCAAGAGCTTGAGCAGAAATGTTGTCATTCTTGATAATTGGAAGATCTTTATCTGCATAACACTTTAGCTCCAAAAGTAACCTTTTGATCCATAAAACCTCCTTTGTTGTGGTTGTAAGAGATTTGTACTCAGCTTCACAGAATGATAAGGAAATAGTTGTCTGTTTCTTTGATAGCCAAGAAACCAAGTTCCCTCCAAGAAATATAGTGTAAGCACTTGTGGATTTTCTATCCAACCTATCTCCTACAAAATCTAAATCTGAAATAGCAATCAAAGTCAGATCTTCTCCCTTGTAGAATAATCCATAATCTAAGGTAGAAGGTATATACCTCAAGATTCTTTTAGTCAACTTCCAGTGATATAACTTTGGATCCTGCATGTGTTGACTTAGCTTATGAACACAAAAGCTTAGATCAGGCCTAGTCATTGTTAACCAAATAAGTGAGCCAAAGGATTTTTCATCATCTTTGATAGGAACTTTTATAGTGTGCTCCATTGGTGTATCTATGCCTTTACAATTTTCCATCTGGAATTTCTTGAGCATGGAAAGTGCATATCTACTTTGGCTTATAAATGCATGACCTTTTCAAAAATCTATTTCAAGGCCAAGAATATAGTGAAGAACTCCTAAGTCCTGCATCTTAAACTCAGTACCAAGTGCATGCTTAGTTTCTTCAACTAGCTTCTCATTATTTCCACAAAGAATGATATCATCTACATAGATGAGAAGAATAATTACGAAGTTATCTACAAACTTATAATAATATAGAGAAGGGTCATATTCACTTAGAAAAAATCTGAGTGATATGAGATAGGAGTTGAGCCTTGCATACCAAGACCTTGGTGCTTGTTTCAGTCCATAGAGACTTTTAAACAAAAGATAAACTTTTACAAAACCTTCTTTTACAGAACCTGGAGGTTGCTCCATGTAAATCTCCTCCTCAAGGTAACCATTGAGAAATGCATTAGAAACATGAAGCTGGAACATACTCCAATTGTGAAAACATGCAAGAGATATAAGTATTCGGATTGTTACCATCTTTGCAACTGGTGCAAAGGTGTCTTCATAGTCAAGACCTTTGATTTGTGAGTAGCCTTTGGTACAAAGTCTTGCTTTATACTTATTGATAAATCCATCATGATTATATTTGATTCTGAAAACCCACTTACATCCAATCACATGCATGTTGTTTGGTGGCTCCACAAGCTCCCATGTGTTGTTTGACATCAAGGCTTCAAACTCTTGGGTCATTGCTTCAACCCACATCTTGGCTTGAAGAGCTTCCTGGACATCTTTAAGCTCTTCATCTGATATGAAGAGAGTATGATAGGAAGTTTCACCTTCCACTTGCCTTCCTTCTTTATCATATGTGAGCCTCCTTGGCTCAGATCTTGCTCGCGTAGATCTCCTCCTCAAGCCTCGGCCTCACCACCTCTTGAGCAGCATCGAGATTGATGATTGATCTTGCATGAGACTCCTTGATCTGTGCATCATTTAAGTTAAACTTCTGATCTTCATGGAAGATCACATCTCTACTAACAACAGTCTTGTCAGTAGAAGGAAGATATACTTTGTATGTTTTTTTAGTGGATGCACATCCTACAAAAATTCCTTTAACTGCACTAGGATCTTCCTTCTTCCTAGTTTCTAGAGGCACATGCACAAAGCATACACAACCAAAAATCCTAAGATGATCTACCTTAGGCTTTTTCTTATACAACATCTCAAATGGTGTTTCTTCTCCTATTGCAAGATTAGAAAGTCTATTACAAAGATAGTTTGCACATGCAACTGCCTCTCCCCAAAATTCTTTAGGCAAAGAAGCTTCTAGCCTAATGGCTTTTGCACATTCACACAAAGTCCTATTTTTTCTCTCAGCAACTTTTGCTGAGGAGTATATGAACAAGAAAACTCTCTTTGAATGCCCTCTCTCTCACAAAAGTCTTTAAACTTATTGGAAGTGTATTCGAATTCCTCCACTATCACTTCTCAAAGCTTTCAACTTGAAAGAAAACTACTTTCTACATAAGCTTTGAAAGTAAGAAAAACATCATAGACCATGGCTTTTGAAGACAACATATAGATCCAAGAATATCTTGTACAATCACCTACAAAGGAAACAAAGCAATTTGCTCCTCCTTTGCTCTTAGTTGATGAGAAATGAAATCAAAGTGCACTGGTTCAAATGGTTGCTTTGTTTTGATGCTTGATCTAAGGAAAAGGCCTTCTGTGTGATTTTGCTAGCACACAAGCTTCACAAGGTAGAAGCTCCTTTGACAGTGTCTTTGGTAGTCCAACAACTTTTCCTTCCTTGACCATAGATTGCATGGCTTTGAAATTGGGATGACTCAATCTTTTGTGCCACAGATCCTCCTGAAGAACCTTGGTCTCATAAGCAATATCTGAAATGTTAGCCCTCTCCCTAGAATCTAGTTTGTACAACTTACCAATTCTAGATCCTCTAGCAATAACGTCATTTTCTCTTGAGATTATACACCTGTCAACTTGAAACTTGACATCCAATCCACTATCAAACAATTGTCCTACACTAATGAGATTCTTAGTTAGTCTAGGTACATACAATACATCATGTAAGCAAAAAGATTTTGATGATGATGCATGCAGTGGAATACTACCTATTCCTTCAATTCTGCACTCTACATCATTAGCAGTATAGATGGATCTTTTTGCAACTAGATATAGCATGAGACTAGTGAAAGAGTTCCTAGAACTAGACATATGGAAACTAGCCCCACTATCTATCCACCAGACTTCTTCATTCTTAAAAAGAAAAGATGAAAAAGTAGACATCATTAATGAATCGTCTCTTTCACTCTCAACACCCTCACATTCATCCTCATTAGTAAGGTTAGCTTGCTTAGATTGGTTCTTCTTCTTGAAACAGTTTAATGCATAGTGTCCTTTCTTGCCACAGAAAAAACACTTGATCTTTGACAGCTTATTCTTGCCACTGAATGTTGTAGCTTGTGAGGACCGATCCTCACCACCTTCTTTGGCTTTGTTGTCCTTTTCCCTTGCCTCTTGACTTGTCTCTGATGAAGAGTGCTTTGTCATCTCCACCATCTTTCAATGAAAGTCTGTTGTTCTCTTGCCTACTTTCTTCAGCAATGAGAACACCTTGCAGTGTCTCCAAGGATGGAAGATCCTCCCTGATAGCATAAGTATGCACAATATTGTCATACTCATCTCTAAGTCCATTTAGGACTACTTGAACAAGTTCAGTGTTCTTAAGGGCATCACCAATACTAGCTAACTCTTGATGAAAATCCTTAACTCTCATGACATATGATGAAGCACTCTCATCTACTCTCTGATAACTTAGAAATATTTGATTTCTAAGTGTAAGCAATCTAGAAGTATTCTTGATTTCATAGATTGTTTTTAGAGTATCCCAAGCTTCCTTGGCAGTGGTGCATGTACTAATCTCTCTTAACACTTCATTGGTTACATTCATTTTTATGAAATGAAGGGCAATTCTGGTTCTTTTGTGAAATGTTGCAGCTTCATTAGGTGCAGTAGGTTCTTCATCTTATAGAATCAAAAATGATTCCATTCTGATCTTCCACATTGCATAATTGGAAGATGTTAATCTCTCATTGTGCTCCAAGAAATGTGAACCAGATGAAGACATTTTCTCTTGGATAAATTCTAGTAATGACTAAAAATGGAGTTGAAAGGATGTTGCTTACTATCTCAATCTAGGATCTAACACTGATGTTGATCCAGCCTATGAAATCTAGCAACAGATGTGAGAACAAATTCTCAACACAGAAAATCAATCTATCTTGAATTTGGATCTTGCTTCAGTCACTAAAAAGAAGAAGCACATGCAAGTAAGAAGTCTATCTCTCCCACGAGTTTCAAAGAACTGAAAAACTCTCTAGGAACTTACTTTCAACTCAAACACAGTAATTTGTGTGAGATGAAAAGTCTAGGACCTCATAACACTCACTTCTATCCAATTCTACTTGATTGACAGTGAAAATTGATGAAAATGGTGAAAAAAACTGATGTGTGCTCACTTTGGCATATCTCACAAGTTGAGTACTCTCTCAAACTCTATGATTGCCTAAAACTCTTCTAAGAACAAATCAAATTGATTTAGAAACACGAACAACACATTTTACTCTTCAATATCTATCCAACAAGCTATAGAACATCAATTTTGGATCAAATCTAGAGAAGTAGCACTCAATTAATGAGGGCTTTTTTCACACATGTGATCTCTATGTCTGTACAGGGCTCTGCTGGAGCAGATCAGGCTCGTTTTGATCCACATATAGCTTGTCTCTCAGCGAGTTTGAATCCCTCTCCCAAATCCGAGTTCCTGCAAGCCTCACCTCTTCAAAGCATGAAGCTCTAATACCATGTGGAGTTTTTAGCACGTGTGAACTTCACCACACACCCTACAGGATCTGAGTGAGGTGTTGTGATTGCACAAGATTGATCAGAGAACAGTATACTTGAAAAATCTATGGCAAGAGCATAATGGCATACATTTGATGAAAAAATCTAACTTCTCACTATGAGAATTGAATGTCAGAAATAATTCTAAGTGCTCAATATGGGAAAAACAGCCTGCTCTCGGGTAGAGAGAGAAAATCAATGAAAGAGAACTCGAGTAGAGAGAGAATGAGTCCAAATTACCAAAATCTCATTATTCACAATATGGCAAAACATGCCAAGCTTTCCCTACATGAGAGAGACTCGAATTCCTATAGTGGAGTTGCATGGAAAGTCCACTTAAATGAACTAATTCACCTACCAGAGATCCACATGTGTAATTGCATGCATGGATGTTGCATGTACTGCATGTCAACTCATAAAATTGCCTAAACATGTGTAGATCACATAAACCACTTTGCATGTTGCATGCACTGATTGCATGTGGCTTGCATGCATACAGTATGACATTGCATGCTATCTTAACTTCTGCATGTCATCAAAATCGAATCTACCTAACTCAAATCCGACCTATACTAGAAGGTTATGTGCTCAATTCACATACCTTTTATGTACAACATTAAATATAGTGGAAATAACCATGGACATGGCCCCAAACTCGAGATAGGAAGATAATATTTTAGTAATCTTCACACTTCTCTTTTCCATACTGCGACTAATCATTAGATACATTACTATCATCTAGTGGAGAGACTGAAGGATAGTATTGCTACTCAACCAATGTCGAAGGTCGAGGAAGTGTGATCCACGTTGTTTAGGATGTGGCATTCCTTTTAGCCGACCAGCCATGTTCACTCATCATGTACTTGGTAGGTTGTCGAGGGATGCACAACCAGTCCTCTCATGATAGGGCAGATAGTGTATCACGTCTCCTTGCTTTGTGCTCTATCAAGACAAGACAACAAGGCAATAAGTTTATTAGGTAAAGCATGTCTGTTTTAACTTAGAAAAAGTTTTGGCCAATGGCACCTTGGCACTTGTGCTCAAGCTCAGTGTGCCAGGAGTTGCAACACTGGGTGCTCCTGGGTCTCCTAGAGCTCGCATGTTGCCGACATTGTTCGACATTGCTTCATGGACAAGATACTGCGTGTGAAGATTTTATGAATCACTAAGATCCAAAAACATCTATTGATCATCGAGTTGAATCCATTTTGCTAGCTTCATACTGTAATCTTTGTTCCCATGAAGGAGAAA
The DNA here is from genome assembly GCA_029204225.1 of Diphasiastrum complanatum. Lineage (NCBI taxonomy): Eukaryota > Viridiplantae > Streptophyta > Lycopodiopsida > Lycopodiales > Lycopodiaceae > Diphasiastrum > Diphasiastrum complanatum. Next base: position 20,461 of record MU834621.1, on the reverse strand, counting down.
AGATGGCCAAAGAAGAGATGGATGAAATACCATATTGCTTTTTGACAATCAAGTTGCAATATCCTCGTTTCTCTACTTCTTCAACTTCATAACAAATTGGATGATCTATCCAATTCCTTTAGGATCATATAATGACATTGCATCCGGTTGTGCTGGTCTAAAGATTTTGTCATGTTGTTGGGTAGTCACTTTGTTGTTCAATCCAAATGCTTTAATGATAATCATAAGCCTTGCATCTGAATTGTTAAGATCCCACATGAAGGAATTATTGACAGGATCAATTCCCAATATAGGGACCAATACATTGTGATTGATTATCTCTGAAAATGACAAATGATATTCTAAATGGACATTCATTTCCAAGAATATTGAGTGAATGAAATGCTTGCAAAGAGTGATGGTATCTCTTTCACTCAAAGTCTCTACAAAAAATCTTTCGTAGATCACATCATCATGTTAAAAAATATTGATATCTCCAGTATTTTGAACCACAAACTGAAAACTGTGATATAATGGATCTTTGATTGTTAGTCCCATCTCATAGTCAGGACAATTTCCAGCTTGTATAATACAAGTTTCATCACATTTCGTTGTGCACTCTATACTAAATGTGAAACATTCATATAGATCAGTTGTATCCTAGTCTATTAATCTCATTTCACAAGACGTTCTAGACAAGTCTTTTGGTTGAATGTGATGTAATAGTTCTTGTGATTTGCAGGAATATGGGGTCCTTGAGTGATTTGCGTCATTGACAACTTCATTGCCTGAATGGGCCTTTGTATAGCTCAATTGAAGATCAATATTGAAAACAAAAATATTGTCCTCATAATCCTCCGCATCGTCTTCGTGATCCTCAGCTGATTTTTGGTCATTTATGTTGTCGATCCTGTGTGCATTCCATAGCACTGCATAAATGTTGATCGGCCATCTCTTGTAAATACAATGGAAAATCAAGAGCTGTTGATGAAGTTTGATCTATTTGTTGAACAAGTTTTCCCATTGTTGATAGTTGTTCTTCTTCATCATGTTGCACTCGTTGTTCCAACGTTCCCCTGTCATTATCAAGTCCGATCGGATATTCAATATGACTCTGTAATACCTGTTTTCCCTTGTCCATGTCAATTCTCTGGACATCTTGAGAAGGTGTTACATTTTGTGATGGAGATTGTAGTTGGAATGAAGCAGATGGCTCATTACATCTTTGATCAGCTCCCGTTATTTTGTCTTGTCCACCAGATAGGCTAGCAAACAATCTTTTCCATTTCACCTCATCAGCTTGCTGATTTTTTTCCATTCCTTGCAACATTGTAACTATTAGATCTTGTGTGGCCTGCAGTTTACTTAGTATGTTTCTTTGTTGGTTTGAAACCTGCAGTTCTTGTTCTGATTGACACGAATTCAGCTCCTCAATGACACTGTCACTACTATAAGCACCACCACTTGGATTATGTTGTCTGGTCTGGTAAACTTGTTGATTATCATAATCATCAAAATGTTTTTTGTTATGTTCTAGATAGTCTCCATATGACACTCGTTCACATTGATTGGATTCGCCACAATGATTGGATTCGTCATCACTGTACTCATAATACTGATCTTCAAAATCATTGTTAGATTGATCTTCGTATTCAGAGTCACTGTCATCTATATACTCAAAATCGGAATCCACATCCATCATGACAATTGAAGGGCTAGTAAGTTACGGTATAGTAAGCTGAAGTTTATGTGCAATGGACTTTAATAAATAGCTGAAATGCTCTTTTCTCACCCACTTAAAACTCAGAGTTCTACGATGAGTGAAATTGAAAAGGCAAAAACTTGTAGGTCATATTTTGCTTTTTACAGTATTCAATGATTTATATGGGCACCTGCAAATTTTGTATTTCGAAACGAGAGTCAATTTTTGTGGTCAATCAGGTCAACTATTCACAACCACTATGAATGAGGTATTGACTAAATTTGAAGAAATATATTTTGGTCAACAGTATGCCCAGAAATATGCTTCATCGTACAACAGAGTGTCAATATTCATGCCGACTACTTCACGTGGAGCATTTATATATGAACAGCAATTCATGACTACTATTGCTCATGGAAGAATTATAATGTTCTTCATCAAGTTCGTTAAACAACATGAATTGCCAGCCACGGTAGAAGAGCCAGATGCAAGACAAAGGCAAGAATCCAAGGGAATTGGATAGGCATCCGAGTTAGTTAAAAAAAAAAAAAAAAAACCATCTCAAACCTAATCCTAACCACGCAATATACACTAATCACTCTCATGATGCACCCTAGTCGCCCAGAAACCCCCCCCCCCCCTTCCTCGAGATTTCATCAGTTCCCCCCTCCCCTCTCCCTTGCGAATCCACCTGACCCCTTTTCCCCCCTTGCGAATTCCCACGCGAATTCACCCCCTTCTCTCTCTCTCTCTCTCTCTCTCTCTCTCTCTCTCTCTCTCTCTCTCTCTCTCTCTCTCTCTCTCTCTCTCTCTCTCTCTCTCTCTCTCTCTCTCTCTCTCTCTCCTCACCGGCGCCCCCCTCCCTCCCTACCTGCGCCTACCCTCTCCCTCTCTCCTTGCCCTGCCCTAAGGTACCCCTACCCTACCCCTCCCTCTCTCTCTCTCTCTCTTCCCTGCCTCAGGCGCACAGGCGGCACCCGTGCCCATCGCCCCTGGGCCCAACACAAAAAAAATTAATTTATTTTTTATTTTCGTTTTTTCTAAGGACATAATAATTTTATATATATCACGGTTCTTGCAATTTCTTTCGAGCACCAAAACATTTCATGGAATTCAAAGGACTATGTATTTCATTTTTTTTTTTAACATCCCCCTTCTAAGTTGTATATAATCCATTTTATTGATTTTTTCTTTTCACTTCCGTAACTTCCTTGTTTGAGTTCGGATTTCACTGGAGTAAAAACAAAAAGTGATCTAAACGACAAGCCTGACACTAAGAAGTTATTAAAATTTTGTAATTATTACTTTTCATTTATTTGTTTTAAGAACGCTGAGTTAGGTATTGCGAAGCGTTTTGCCAAGGTAGCTCTTGAATCTGAACTGGTGGATTGTTTTGAATGGCTAAGATTAGGATTCTAGCCAATTAGAAAGGGCCAATGAGAGCCAAGATGGCCTCCCCTCTCAACCATATAAGGAGGCCATTTTCCATTGTAAAACATCATCTCTATTCTTAATAAAATCCTAGCTCTCTCTCTCTCTCTCTCTCTCTCTCTCTCTCTCTCTCTCTCTCTCTCTCTCTCTCTCTCTCTCTCTCTCTCTCTCTCTCTCTCTCTCTCTCTCTCTCTCTCTCTCTCTCTCTCTCTCTCTCTCTCTCTCGTTGCTATGTAGGTGAAGGCAAGGGGACGACTCTATCTTTCAGATAGTCTCCTCCCACAACTGTGACGGTTCTATTCCTTAAAAAAAAAAAAATCAGAAAAAACCTAAGCCTCGTTGGTGAGCGACTCTATCTTTCAGATAGCCTCCTCCCACGACTACGATGGTTCTATTCCTTTAATAAAAAAAATAGAAATAAATAACTAAAAAAAGACTGTAAAAAAAAGGACCCTAAAAAATACTACAATTTTTTTTAAAAGACCGTAAAAAATATTACAAAGAAAAAAATTTAAGGAAAAAAAAAAGACCGTAAAAATAATTTTAAAAAAAAAACGTCAAAAATAATTTTAGCCCAAGTCTCTTTGGTGACCTCCATCATTTATACCATCCATCTCAGTTACCAACCATCCATCACTCTTCTTTTTCATATCTATTCCATCTTCCATCTCCTCTTAATAGTGTAGCCCTCTCATCTGTTAAATCCATTCCGGTTTTATTTTTCCATCCTTATTGATCTATATGTCACTTTTTTCTCTTTTCCTCCAAAAAAGAAGAAGAGAGAGTCAGAACACCATCATCATTGTGTGGACCTTGAAGCAACCCACCAACCAGCTACTTTGTGACATTCTAGTGCTGAGCTATGGAGACCGCCATTGCAAGATTATCTAAACTAAAGAAGTTCCATGATGAAACCATCTGAGGCTACACCTATCGGATTTTTCATCTAGTGAAGGATTGTCCGATTTCTAAACAGATCATCATGGCAAAATACTATGCTAGACTGCCCAAAAAGATCAGATTTGGTATGGCAGAATTAGCATCCTATACGTCACTTGCACACTCTATAAGGATGCTGCCATGATAGAACTCTCACATAGGATGATGGATTTTCTCTATCGCTTTGATGAATCATCAAATGGGAAATCAGATAAACAAGAGTCAACAACGAGTGATGATCCAACAAGAATAAAACCCTATGCAAGGCAACTAAGTGCAGCAAAGTCAGGCAGATTGAGTGCAGCAAAAGACCAAGATCCAAGGATTCAACGACGGGTTATGAAACGAGTGAGGAAGAAGACAATCTGACAAAAGTCCCAAAGTATGCAAAGATACCCTTGGGAAAACAAGTAAAATCATCACAGAAGACAGAGATGGTAGAATCCATCAAGCTACTGACAGTTGAGGAAGTCAAGAAATTGACAACCAAGGAAGTCCGACAGGTTCTATCATGACTTTTTGCGCAATCAATGCAAAGAATTCTTAGTGATGAATTACAAAGGGGACTAGCGTCAATAGGGCAACTTGAAGACAATTCAGCAAAGGTCCACAAACAAGCGCAATCATGCAGCCTTCAATTGGCAAGTACAATGACAAGGGAAAGACTAAGGTTGACAATTGTCCTCTTCAACGAGCAAGATTCAGCCAAAGTCTAATTGTTCCATGTTGAAAATTATCACTTCTCACTTGACATTGGTTATTGTAAATATTGATCAAACATTAGAATAATGTTGATGATCTGATTTCGCACATGTGGAGCCTGTTCCCATGTGTGAAAGGATGTACTTTTCATACTTGTATATATCTAAATTGATTTTGTATCAATCTAGTTAGTGTGAACATGATATGATTAGTTTTTAGTCAAGTTGACTAGTCACCTAGAAATTAGCTTTTCCTTGTATGTGCATGATCTTAGATCGTATTTTGTAGAGAATATTCCTATATTCTAGGAGACTAGCTTTTTGGATTTTAGCCATATTCTAGAAGGTCAACTTTTGGATAAGGATCAAGGATGGATCAAATGGATAGATCTGAGTGATGTGGCACTCTTCACACGTGTGAAGACCTGCTGGGTTGACTCGTGGATGTACTTGATCCATAAAAGGATCATCATTTTGCTAAGAAGATTGATGAGATTTTTGCATTCAACACTTTTGTGAGGTTTCTAGTCATTTGTCTTGTGATTTCTATGAATGATTGCTATCTAGGATTATTGTACTTGTTGTTTCAGGTGCAGGCTGTAATGTGAACAGTACTCCACACGTGTGAAGCCTCCTTCACTAATTAATGATGTGTTGATCCATTGCTCTTACGTAATTAAATCCAAGTAGTGAATCTAGATCAAGATCTAATGTGTAGAACTTGATAGATCCATTGATTAGGCAACCAATAACTCTCTATGATTGTAAAGTACAATCATTATTGTCCTAAAAATTGTAAAATTTATCATGGTATCAGAGCTAAGTAAGAGAGTGATCATTGAATCATAAATGTTGTAAAGATCATTGGCAAAATCTGTTTTTGGCCAATACTAGTGAGGGCGAGTTCATCTAGAGTAATAGCTTGAATTCATTTGGATCAAAACGACTTGGAGGCTGTGTATGTTCTTTTCACACGTGTGAAACTGTACAACAACTTTCATTTCAAGTTACTTTGTGTTTGCTGGTCCCAAAATCACAATACTAGTTCATTTTTTGTGCTTTTTGAAGCATAGTATTGATCTAGATTCAATCTAGCTAATGCCTATGACCAAATAAAGTTTTGGATCATTGAAGCATTTTTTTTTAGAGTCTAAGATCAGATCTTAGAGGCTGATTTGTTCAGATCCTTAGTTGAAGTGAAATCTCTAAGAAAAGTGTAAAGCAATTTTTTTTTTGTGTGAGTGAAAGCTAGTGTGAAGAATTGCCAAAAATTGGCAAATCTAGCTTGATCAAAAACCATGTAGTATATTGTAAATTTTGTACATAAGTGGATTTCACACATGTGAGGCCAAGATCCCATGTGGCAATCCACTCCTAATGTCAAGTCCATAGGGTTGGTCATGTCATTTTGGTAGTGATTCCTAGTTTATAGAACCTACATCCTAGATTCAAGGTGAAAATTTGACCAACTAGCTATCTACCAAGCATGACTCTAGGAAATAGACTACGGTTTCATTTTAGGGCAAAAAGGCTGAGCTAACTTCCTTATTACATGCTGGAAATCCACCTAACTTCAAGAAGGAAGTCGAATTTGCTATGTATTCCAAGCTCCCATAGTGAGAAGATAGAAAATTTTTGGAGCTCATTGGCAATTGCAAGCTAGTTCACTATGTACATTGAGTTTTTGTGATCCAAATGAAACCAAATCAATTTCTACTTGTTTCTCAGGTTGAAGTCCGTACTACAGCCTATAGTACACACATGTGGGCTCGGATTTCAATGTTGATCAATGCTTTTGATTGTTAATGCTTGTTGTTTGTCAAATTGCCAATCTAGATCAACTTTTTTGTGTCTAGTTTTTTGATAGATTGTTAAGCAAGCATCCAATCACTCTTGTGGATCTTTTGTAGATCCATTTATGGTCCTAAAGTATAGTACTTTACATGGTATCAGAGCCAAGTACAAGAGCATAAGCCATTGATCTAATGCAAATCCATTTTTAGCAAGTTTTGGTGCTAAAAACTAGTATTGAGAGGGCAAGCTAGAATCTTGATTTTGGTAAGGATATTTGATCCCAAACTTGGTAGGGGTCCAAATCAGTACTATCCACATGTGTGGGCACCTCTGAACCTGCATTTAATGCATGGTATTCATTTGATCCAAAAAAATTCAATTTGTGAGCTGTTGGTGTAATTTTTGGTGGAGATCCTAGAATAATCTACCAAGATCATTTGCCATTGATATATTTGAATTTGTTTCATGGAATCTAATTAATCTAGGCTGAGTTCAAGTCCTATTAATGTTAAGAACATGTCTTGAAAGTACACCAAGAAGGAAGAAAGAGATTAAGTCATTTTTTTGTCCAAAAATAGCCAAAATTGGCAAGATTTGATTGTAAGTAGATTTCACATCATCTTATCTTCATTCCAACTTTGTGAGGGAGTGCTAGAACTAAGATTATAAGTCCATTTGTTGGATTAGAAATCTAATTTGTGTGAAACACTACAAAAGAGAGACCTTAGTGAGTTTCTAGAGACAATCAAGTCCATTTCTTGGCAGGATTTGTTTGAAAGTAGTTTTCACTTCATCTCATCTTCATTCCAGCTTTGTGAGAGAGTGATAGAACTGTGATTATAAGTCCATTTGTTGGATTAGAAATCAAATTTGAGTGAAACACTGCAAGTGTGAGACCTTTGTGAGTTTCAAGTCAATCAAATCTATTTATTGTTTGTAGAAGTCGCTAGTAAGATGGGATCTGTTGGAGCATACCTTCTAGAAGCTAGTGAGAGATTGAATTCTACAAATTATGCTATTTGGAAGGTTAGTATGGAATCACTGTTGGTGCTCCTACACCTTTTTGAGTTCTTGATTGACGATGAAATTGAACCTCTAGGTGCACAGGAGTTAGCTAGATACAAGAAGAGATCTAGGCTTGCACTTCATTGTGTGAAGATGAATGTGAGCAATGATTTGTTGAGAGAAGTATCAGCATGTACTAGTGCTAAAGAGGCTTGGGAGTCTTTAAAATCAATCTATGAATCTAGTAACACTTTGAGGTTTAGGGTTTAGGGTTCGTGCGCAGCGGAACGAGCTATACGACTCTCTCCGTAAGCATGACTATGCCTATCAGAACGAACAAAACGGTAGTGATGGGAATCACAGTCGTTCTTGATTATGTAGCCAAATTATAATAAATGAATGAAGCTCCAGAAGAATGGTTTGTCGCGAATAGTAAGACAAACTATTCGTCACGAATGATTTGCGAAGAGCTAGACGGTGCTCGATTGATAATTAGTCACAAATGATTCGCGAAAGACAAGTCTAAATGTTAGTCGTCTATTACCATAAAGAACAACTAGAAAGATCAGATAGAATGAATGATAAGCATAGCAATATTAAAATAGATCTGAACGCAGAATTAAGAACTGTATCAGATTAAGTATATCATGTATACATGTCAATAATGCGGTAGAGCACAAGACAATAGCGGACGAAACCGCGTGCCCTACGAAGCTTATACAATCGGTAAAGGAATAAAACCTTATTGTTGACAATCAAGAATCAATGCGCAAGGCATCTACTTCATCTCATTCATCAACTCATTCACTCATTAACGTGAATACACAAATGGTATCCAAGTATATATATACATTATATTATAGGTGTGCAGATGTAGAAAGTATAGAGTGGATGTGTTGTCTGTAAGAGATTATGGGTGGCTGCAGTCGTTGTCCAATCTACTAGCGCAGCTGCATGGGGTGAGCGTGAAAAGGGTGCCACGTCGGTCAGTGCTGAAGTGATCGTTGGTGATGACAATGCAAAAAGTGCGTCACTCTTACGAGTAGCCTTAGGATTAGATTTACAGGGTGCCTTTGCTTATGGTCTCCCTTGTCATTCTGTAAGATAGTGTCCCCTTTTCGCCTATCACCATAACATGTGTAAAAACATAGTGTCACGATTCATTCGTCTTTTCTTCGTCTGTGCAAATTTGCGTGTAAATATGCAGCATGAATGGAGACAGATTAAAATGGGATTTAAGGAGGAGAGTAGAGGGAATAAATCCAAGACCCCCCCTTAATCTGGATCCGTGAATGTCTTGATCTTCAGACTGAGCAATGCACAAAATTTGTTGTGTGCATTAACACTGAGTGCTTTCGTGAAGATGTCTGCAACCATGTCCTGCGTTCTGCAGTGACGTTAAGCTCACCTCTCTATCGAGAACCTTGCCCCTGATGTAGTGATATCTGATATCAATGTGCTTACTCCTAGAATGAAATCTAGGCTTGGCCGATAAGGCAATAGCACTTTGGTTAGGGCTGTACTGATACAGATTGATTTCTAATAGCAAATTTCTCAACCAAAATGCTTCCTTAATAGATTGAGAAGCAGTAATGTATTCTGCTTCAGTAGAAGAAAGTGCAATAGAGGTTTGCTTATGACTATTCCACGAAATAGGATCGTCGTTGAAGAATAATATAAATCCAGATGTGGACTTACGATTGTCTGCATCTCCTCCCCAGCTTGCATCAGAATAACCACTGAGCTGATGAAGATTGTCATTGCTGACATCTCCATAGCAGATGCACTGGTCCATGGTAGCTCAAATATACCTCGTGACTCAAATAAGAGCCTTCCAATGGGTAATGCCAAAATTAGCCATGTATTGGCTGAGTGAGCTATCAACAAAAGAGATATCTGGTCTTGTACAAACCATTGCATACATGAGAGATCCTAGTATCGATCGATACAGGTACTCTCTCATTTGCTCCTCTTCCTGCTTGGTCTGGGGACATTGGTGCCTTGACAAATACAGGTCTGGATCCATTGGTGAGTGAGTTAATTTACAATTCATAAAATTGTATCTGTTAAGAACATTATGAACTCAAGATACCTTTGTTGAGTGATGTAAATCAATCGATTTGCTCTGTCTCTATGGATTTGAATTCCCAGACAGAAGTGAGCTTCGCCTAGATCAGTCATGTCGAATTCTGAGAACAACATCTGTTTTGAATCCTTAACCATATTGGTATTGTTGCTGAAGAGCAACGTATCATCCACGTACAAGGTGATGATAATGAAGGATTGTTGCACTGACTTCGAATAAACGTTGCAATCAACAATGCTTGGTTTGAATCCTTGTTCAATGAGAAATGTGTTGATCCTCTGAAACCAAGCCCTAGCAGACTGTTTCAAGCCGTACAGTGCTTTGTGGAGTTTACAGACACGATTCTTCATGCCTTCTAGAACGTATCCTTCGGGCTGGATCATGTATATGTCTTCTTGTATAACTCCATTCAGATAGGTTGTTTGTACATCAAGTTGATGTACTTCGAGGTCGGCAGCTGCAGCATAAGACAAGAGTATTTGGATCGACAAATGTTTGACGACTGGACTAAAAGTCTCACTGTAGTCGACATTCGGGATCTGGGTGAATCCTTGTGCTACCAGTGTAGCCTTCCTTCAATCAATTGCTGTGTTGGCATTATATTTGATCTTAAAGATCCATTTGCAATCAATGATATTGCAGCCAATAGGAGCTTCGACTAATGACCATGTTTGATTCTTGATTAGAGAGGAATATTCTCTATCCATGGCTTATCTCCAGAGATCAGAGTCTGATTGGCTAGGTGCCTCTTTGACTGTCAGTCGGTTCCTGCATTAAGAGACAGGCAGACTCAAGAGTATACCTTGTGGACTGTGTGCGCACTCGGCTTGATCTTCTAGGAGGATTTGATTGATGAACCACTCCTGGGACTTGTTGTTGTGGTAGCAGCAACATCTTCGTCTAATTCGTTGTCTCGAAGTGGGTCGACAATACATATGCCTGAGCCAGAAGCTTGGACTATCGTGTCAACGGCAGGTGATGAAGATTCTTCTTGAGCAATATCCTTGCCTTTGAAGTTGATGAACTGATCCTCGATAAAGATTGTATCCCGGCTATACAAGACTTGCTACGTATCAGAATCATACAGCTTGTAAGTGTTATCAGACAAAGTATATCCGATCAGGATGGTCTTGAGACCTTGGAAGTCCAATTTTTTCCTTGTGTCCTTTGGGATCTGCACGTAGGCAATGCACCCAAACACTCTTAGGTTCTTCAAAGAAGGCTTAGAGCCTGTCCACACCTCGTGGGGTGTCTTGTCTGAGAGGGCCTTGGTTAAACATCTGTTCTGGATGTAAGTTGCAGTGGAGCCAGCTTCAGCCTAGAATCTCTTGGGCAACGATGCATGCGATAGCATACATTTAGCAAATTCGACCAAAGTATGGTTCTTCCTCTCAGTTAAGTCATTAGACTGAGGACTGTAAGGAGTGATGAATTTCTGCTCAATGCCTTGGCTTTGGTAGTACTCCTTAAACTCGAGAGAGATATATTCTCCACCGTTGTCTGACCTTAGGGCCTTGATCATCCTTCCAGTCTCCTTTTCTGCATGCTCCTTGAAGATTCTGAAGCAGCTGAAGGCTTCTGATTTCTTCTTTATGAAGTACACCATAGTCCCTCTGGAGAATTCATCAATAAAGGTTATAAAATACTTGGCGTCCTTCAGCGAAGGATTTTTCATCGGGACACAAATATCTGAATGTACAACATCTAGCAATCCTCTAGCAACATGCTGATGGCTTGACTTAAATGGTTTCCTAGTCTGTTTACCAACTAGACATAATTGACAGAAAGGTAACTCGACCTTTTCGTGAGGATAGTCGAGATCAAGAACAATAGATTGTCTAGACATTCGTTGTACAACAACATGATTTAAATGACCAAGTCTATAATGCCAAAGTAAACCTTTATTTGAATGAATTGAAGTACTGAGAGCCTGACTAGAGGCAGAAAAGCAATGACTCAACTTATACAAGTATTCATGCCTATTTCCGAGTGCTAGGATCTTGCTTGTCCTATTAACTACTTTACACTGATTACATTTGAACTCTACTCTATGTCCTAGATCTGTGATTCTGCTTATAGAGAGCAGATTCGTAGATAACTCTGGTACATACAGGACTTTAGAGAGTAGCTTAGACTAATCATTTGCAAAGGATAATCTTACAATGCCTTCACCTTTAATAGCTTGTGTGCTATTGTCGCCAAGGTGAACGAATTTCTGAGTACTGTTTGGTGTATATGACTCGAAACCGCCAATGAGGCTAGTCATGTGCTGAGTGGCTCCGGAATCTAGGAACCAAGAACTGTCTCCAGATGTTCCTTGATGATTGGTCATGAAGGCATCATGATCCGCTTCTTGAATAGGCTGTGGAGCTTCTGCAGCTGCATTTGCCACTTTATTCGACTGGCCTTGGCTGTTGTTCTTAGCTTGAAGTATTAGATAGTCTTGTATTTCATGGTTGTTTCGTTTGTAGTATCTGGAGAACAACTTCTTCTTTGTCTGCGGATTCGATTGTTCCTTGTGCTGAGCTGGTTTATGGTCTGGCTTTGATTGCTTCAGGCCTTTCTTCTTCTTCTTCTGCTTTGTCGTGCTCTTGTTGGTGTACAAGGCATGAGAATCGGCTGAGGAACTCGAGGCTTTGTTCCTTCGCGTGTCTTCCTACAACAACATAGTAATGACTCTCGAAAGAGTCAATTCTGGATGAGTCATGATGATCATCACCCAACTATCGTAAGAACTTGGCAAGCTTGTAAGCAATTGCATCACTGCATCTTGATCATCTATGATAGATCCGACAGCGTCCATTTGTCTTAGCAGTTTCTTGAATTGATTAATGTGATTCTGCAGAAAATCACCATTCGTCATCTTCAGGGAGTAGAATTTCTTCCTGAGATGTAGCTTGGAAGCTATATCTCGCACTTCGTATAGTGTGCTCAAGATGTCCTAGACTTCTTTCGATGTCTGAGCCTTGGATACATGGCCGATCTGGGTATCCGTGATGTTGAGGATGATCAACACAAAAGCTTTTCTATCCTTCAGCTTCCATCTGGCGATTGCCGCGTCGTCCGCTTCGGGTTTCCCTTCTGCACCTGTAACAACGTCGTACAATTCTTTTGCCATTAGTACAGTTTTCATCTTAAATTTCCACAGATGATAATTGGCTCCATCAAGCTTGTCCATAATAGGACTGCTTTCCCTTGGGAATCCATGTGGAAGAATTAGTCTAAGTGATAGGAGAAACTATCAGTGACTTAAGTATGAAAATCGGATATTTACAGAATAAGAAAACAATTACTCTATCGGCTAGTAGAGTCTTGTACTGTGGAATCTTATCAAGCTATGAAAATAGCTTTGATACCATGTTGGAGAGAGAGGGGGAGAATAAATGACGAATACGAACGAGAAATGAACTCGAACAAGAAGCGAACGAGAAACGAACTCGAACAAAAAATGTTCGTGCGTAGCGGAATGAACTATACGACTCTCTCCGTAGGAATGACTACGCCTATCAGAATGATAGAACTTTAGTGATAGAAATCACGGTCATTCTAGATTACGTAGCCAAACATTAATAGATGAAGCGCCAGAAGAATAATTTGTCACGAATAGTCAATTCTGGATGAGTCATCATGATCATCACCCAGCTGTCGTAAGAACTTGGCAAGCTTGTAAGCAGTTGCATCACTGCGTCTTGATCGTCTATGACAGATCCGACAACGGCCATTTGTCTTAGCAAGTTCTTGAATTGATTAATGTGATTCTGCAGAGAATCACCATTCGTCATCTTGAGGAGTAGAATTTCTTCCTGAGATGTAGCTTGGAAGCTATATCTCGCACTTCGTATAGTGTGCTCAAGATGTCCCAGGCTTCTTTCGATGTCTGAGCCTCAGATACATGGCCGATCTGGGTATCCGTGATGTTGAGGATGATCAGCGTGAAAGCTTTTCCATCTTTCATCTTCCATCTGGCGATTGTCGCGTCGTCCACTTCGGGTTTCCCTTCTGCACCTGTAACAACGTCGTACAATTCTTTTGCCATTAGTACATTTTTCATCTTAAATTTCCACAGATGGTAATTGGCTCCATCAAGCTTGTCCATGATAGGACTGGCTTTCCCTTGGACATCACAAATGCATTTTGGAATGGCATCTTGAGGAGGAAGTGTACATGAAGCAACCCGAGAGCTACATTTCATCTACAAAGCCAAATCGTGTTTGTCTTCTACAAAAGAGTTTGTATGGTCTTAAGCAAGCACCAAGGAGTTGGTATGCTAAGCTTAACACATTTTCACTCTCTCAAAATTTTGTTATGAGTGAGTATGGTCATTCATTATGTTTTAGATTTGCTGGAAATGATGTTACTATCTTGCTAATCTATGTGGATGATATCATCTTGAGTGGTGGAAACAATCAAGATGTTGATGATATCAAGAGTGCTCTCAAAAAGGAGTTTGAGGTGCATGATCGTGGTCATTTGCATTACACTTTAGGAATAGAAGTGATTAGATCTTCTCAAACTACTCTCACTTGTCAAGAGAAGTATGCTAATTCTATTATAAGATGATTTCATATGATAGATGCAAAGTGTTGTGATACACCTACGGAGTCAAATGTGAAGCTAATTATAAGTGGTAATGAAAGATCCTTCGAGAAAATTACTCTCTATAGAAAGCTAGTTGGTTCACTTATATATCATACCATCACAAGACCAGATATAAGCTATGTTGAAATTGAAAAATAATCCATCTTGACGCTACAAACTTTGAGCTATGCAAGTCTGTTGTTTCATAAATGTAAATGCCAAATTTGGCCTAGATAGAACTTGAGCTATATGGATTTGTCATATCTAGTTTGATGATTACAAGTTGCATATAGATTTTAGACTTAGAAATAGCAAAAATATGCTTGTACAAACTCGTAGCATATCACATGCATACAATGCAAGTGATACGAGGAGCTTGCTTATGAGCCTGTACAAGGCTTTTAATTGTATCTCCTTTGACATACTACCATAAACTTAGGTCGAGGCTTTTATGCATGATTGATATAAGCAATGCAAATTGACTATTCATGATCATAAAAAGACTTGAACTCAATAGACTTTAGATATACTTACTTGTCATATTTTAGGGGTGGATTGAACCACAATCATTGGTCTTGACAATCAATGATATTGATGATAAATGAAACCTCGCAAAATTCGCATAGTGTTTACTCGCAAAATGTCTGAACTCATAGAAAAGTTACCTAAGAGAAACATCTAAAACATTGATTTCAAGAGGAATCTGACATGTGTATAGATTAAATACATGTTTTAGACTCAAGATCTATAGAATATTTTGGATAGTGTTTGAATCTTCTAAGGATTGTATGAATGAATCTAGAAGATGTAAGGGAAGAAAAACTAGAAAATATTCTTGTAGTAGAAAGTTACTGATTATAGATTTGTATATCTTGATGAGAATCACTTATTAACGTAGGAAGGATTTAGAATCTGATTGAATGTGTTATCTTAAAATAGGACCAACACCTAAACACTCAGTATTTCAAGATCAGATACTACTAACTGAATCAGGAGCATTACTTCTGAGTTGGTTGGCTGAATCTATAATGTAACATCATTTATTGATATTGTAGTTTATTTTTGTTGCTTATAAGTCACAACCATGATGAGTCATTTTGAGACTCATTCAAAGGGTTATGTGCATAGGATATGCAGAACTTTTGGCTTTAATTTTTCCTAGTTGGAAAGAAAAATATTTCGTAAACTTAGCATAGTTAAAGTGATAAAAAGTCAAAACATAACGTATTGAAGTTTCAAAAAATCTTAAGCTATTTTAGATTAGAACTGAAGAGTAATAGGGTCTAGATGCATTCTAGATTCAAATCTTGACTTTGAAATGACAAATATAGGCATCATAAAGTAAGTGATAAGTCTGAAACTTTTCTTCTCAAAAAGACTTTTCTAGAGCAACTCATATGTCTTCTAAGAATATAGTAATATTCATGTTCTCTTATTTTTTAGTATGGGAATTATGATTGAAAAATTATAGCTTAGATTCTAATTATTCTTGATCATTAGGAGAGAGCGTTGTGTAGAGGAACCTATGCTATCTACATATGTCTCCTGATGGCAATTTCATTGGGAGTGGTATCTATACTTGATTGAATTGCCTATAATAATAGTAAGCATTTTGCTACCGGTTACAGCCCATTTATGACAATTTATCTGTTGAGTTCATTTCTTGTTCGCGACAGTTTATCTGTCCACACAGTTTGTTGTTCGCGACAATTTCGAGTTCGAGTTTCAAGTTTGAGCAATAATAAAAATGTTTCGAGTTCGAGTTTCGAGTTTCGTGACAGTTTTGAGTTCTCAGCCTTTGTCAATTAGACTGTGCACTTTGTTGGTAGAACCGCGATTTGTCTGTTGAGATGTTCTACACCATAAGTATTCAAAATCGTGCTAAGTGATTCCTATTCAACTAGCGAAGGAGTCTCCAACGGGATGCCTCCCATCTTCTCTCTTTTTGGACCAAGGGACTTGAGTAATTTTCAATGGAAAAGAGGCCTCATACACATTTTTGACTAATGGTTCTCTCATATGATCGACACCTGAGCCCTCCCCATTGAGCACAATCTAAAAGCAGTACCGAGGTACACACTTTCCTCAATACCGGTTTAGTGCCATTTCATAAATCTATTTTGACATTGAAAGAGAATGATTTGCATTGTGTTGTAGATGTGAGAAATGACCGCATCTCATAGGATTGTGATATGTGTGGGCTTTAAGAATGGCTAAAAAAATACGCGTATCATGCTTTTTGATGCTTAGTATAAATTGTTAGATAACTACCTTGCTTAAAGTAACTCACAATGGTCTTGTATACACGTTTTGAGATAATTTTCTAGCATCGTGTGTGTGTGTGTGTGTGTGTGTGTGTGTGTGTGTGTGTGTGTGTGTGTGTGTGTGTGTGTGTGTGTGTGTGCCTCAATCAATATAAACATCGTAGTATGATTAGGTGATATGGTTTTTACTATTGGTTTCTTAATTTGTTTCTTGTTCATGTCGATTTTCATAACCCGACCTTTTTGAAATAGAAGAGCGGGATGTACACCATTTGTGGTTGAAACACACCACTTTGGTTAAGAGTCAATCTAGTCACCTCTGCCATTGGAATTGCCTAGCGAAATATCTAGGCCTAATGGTTGGAAAAATACTACCACCTAGCAAACAAGGCAGTGCGTATAATTGGCACCCTCACGTTGCACGGAAATAATCATGACATAGTGTCACATTATAATTTGATGTATGTCGATATTAGTTCAATCATTCCACAATGATCGGTTGAGCACCCTTGAGAGCTCTAGAACAAAGGATGTGACTTGAAGTATAGAGGAGGAAGTGTATAGAACTATCTTTCCTCTATGATGGTCCAGACTTTTGGAAATGATGAATGAGAAACAATTTCAACCCACGGTAGGGGATGTCTGCCAACTAATCTGAAATGAAATCCTGCACTATTACTTCTACACCCCAGCACTCTACCCTCATTTACGCTTCGGGGACACTTTGTTTAGAACACAACACTTGGGGGGGGGGGGGGGGGGGGGGGGGGGGGGGGGGTACAACTATTTCGGAGCATATGAGTTCATAATTGACGGATTCTAGTATTTAACCTATGCCATTTCCACAGACTATACATGAGTCATCCAACCAATCCTAACATTCGAACAAGCAGTACAGTCACCTATATCAGTCGGTAGTACCAATAGACAATTAGGACAAGAACTAGGAGTAGAAGCAAGGAATGAAGGTAGGGCCGAAGGCTCCTCTGCAAAATCCTACATAGAGAGGTGGATGGTCTAGAGAACAGGCCAAGGGAAAGTGGATTGAGGAGTACAAGGGGGTTGGGATGGACCAATCCTGTGTACACATAATATTCTAGGATACCAGTCACATGAGAGTGGAATGGAAGCCAAAGAAGGAAATCACCTTAACTGGGTCATGTTCAGCTCAAAAAGGATGCTCTCAAACACTTCAAAATAACAACAGATACTATCATTAGTTGTCTTGAGAAGACTGTCAATGACAAGAGAACTTTGTGTAAGCCGATCATCTCTTGCAAGGAAGAATGTGAAGGTCGATCAGCTTTTGAATTGAAAGGTATCATCAGATGTGGAGATAGGAGGTCCATGTATACATGTTAGGTATGACATATATGATGAGTAGACGAGGAGAAGACCCACACCTCCTAGAGTTTTTAGAACTTGGTCAAGTAAGCATCTCTGGCACTGGCATTCACTAGAATATCCCGAATACAGAATACCATACTATGAGACAAACTAAGGCATGACATAGGAGCGCTGACCACGCCGATATTACCCCATACTTGCAATACTGGTCTCTATGTTACGATCATAGGACTCGATAATACGATACGTGGCCTTCGAACAAGAGATTTAGCAATAGAAGAGGATAATGAGGAATTCCGAGTAAAGGCCGCACTATACATTAAGATAAATCAACAATGGGTATTGATGACCACCCGCACCATACAATTACAACCGATTGATCAAGCTTTTACCTCAATAGACTCCTCATGACTAGTATGGTATTTGGTGATCCACCCCTACTAGGAGATTTCTGTCAGGTGTTGCAGCAAGGAGTGGCCTACTATTACTTGTATAGCCCTCATGTCCAGCGGTTTCTTATCCCAGGTGATCGATTGTTCCAAATTAGGCATAGTGCTGATGAAAGTACCCTATGTGTGTATGAGCTAGAGACCAGCCTAAACTGGGTATGTGTAGACATAATGAATACCCGCTACATTGAACAAGTAAGAACCCGTCGGCCTCCCCCTCCAACTACTATTAATGAGGACCTAACAACAATTCTCAGATGTATTACCCAAACCCCAAAGGATTGGCTCCTACAACATCTTCGCAAGACCCCAATAAACGTACACGACAACTATAGGTGCATACCTAGAATCATGTCATGGATAGAGCACACTTTAGAGACCCACGCCGTTTCTGTTTAGTTATACGTGTTCTAGGGAAGGTCAACATAGAGATAATAGCATTTGATACCACTACTCGAGAAGTTCATCCAGGAGACATCGCCATAGAAGTAAATGTAAATGGTTTTTTTTATTGTAGCCATTTTATACCTCCGTGATCATCATCGTTGGATAGCATAGACCACCTATACACTACGTATTTGTAACACACTAGTAGCTCTTGGATTTGTGTAAGCATACTCTCCCGTTGGTCATATCTCTGAGAGCCTGGAAAACTTTCATTGATCCGGGAGTACGGGGTAATCAGTGGGACCCTCAGGATTAGAAGTGGCCACAGACCTGATTGATCAGCAGCTCTTTCAGAGAGCATCTGGGGTGTAGTAATAGAGATGGTGGTAATTGGTGAAGAAACAATGGTGATAGAAACAGGTGTAACTATGGGGGTGACAATAGAGGTAAGTGGAACAACGACGGTAGAAATGAGAGTGGGGAGAATAGGAGACGAAACAAGTGGAATAGAGATAGATAGGAGAAATGAGGTGGCGATGGCAAGAGTGGTGATGGCAGATGAGATGGGGCTTGAGATTACAGGGCTATGCACAAGGGATGCTATTTGAACAATGGGGGAAGAGTAGATGGGGCTGGTATGGGCTGGGCTGGACTAGCATGTGGTTTAGGGGATTGTGTAGGAGAGGAGGAGAAGTTTGGCGACTGTTGGCCGGCCAACAGTTGCACGAGAGGGTCCTGCGAGGAGAGGCTGGCAGACGGTGAGGAAGGTGGTGGCATTTTCACACCTAGATGCTCTAGATGGTTGTAGGTGATGACTATGATAAGACCACCACAAATGATCCGTGAGGGGTGCTTGAAAACAGTCTGTAACTCTTTTACTAGAAATGAGGCCCAATCATAAACTGTGTCTGGTCCTTCCATCATGGTCGTCATGACGATGACCTGCTTGGACACACAAAGAGGGTGGTGGGAAATGAGAATGATGGTGGTGGATAGAAAATCTATCATGTCACGGAGGGTTTGGATTCCTGAGCCTTGAGATCAGGTACCCGTCATTGGTTTTGGTCTTAATATTGTCTTGGTTTGGGTTGAGAAATGCGGATATGTCGTATTTGACGAGTGCACGGGTAGCTGGCAGGTGATCGAAATGCAAAAGTGTAAGGGCTATGGAAATGAGTTGTGGGTCGAGGGGGATCGCGTGGTCTCGTCCCTTGAAGGTGACGGTAAAAGTGTCAGTGGCAAAAGTGGAAAACGTCTATTGAACTAGGGCAAGATTCTAGAAAAGGAGCACTTGCATGTTATGGAGGCCTGCGTAGTCAGGATCGCAAGGCAGCCGTTGGTGCGAAGAACGACAACCTCTTGATCTTTGAGTAAGGGCAATATGGTGTACTGCGAAGGTGTGCACGCGGCACGAGCAGCAGGTTGGCAGATAGATCGGGGAGATGTCTCTCCCTCCTCTCGGCTAGGGGACGTGGATGAGGATGGGGAAGATGAAGAGGTGGATCCAGTCTACTGGGACGCGAATGGTGAGGTTGAGGTGTGCGAAGACGTAGATGGGCTGGAGGAATGGCTAGTGTGGTAGTGGTTCAAGTGGTTCGGACTCGTTGACTAGGCGGGACAGTAGCGCCCGAAAGATGACATTTCGGTGCCATCAGTGGAAATTGGTACGCTGATGGATAGGGTCTAAGGGTGAGAAATGTACTGAGGGCGAGCTATATACTGAGGGTGAGTAAAGTGACACCACGAGAAATGAGCTGTAGGCGAGTTGTGAAAAAAGTGGATCTTGAATGGATCCAAAA
>MU834620.1:0-40000 GCA_029204225.1 Diphasiastrum complanatum | reverse complement strand
GTTGTTGACGACTGGATCCCCCAGATTTCTGGATGGATTGGCTTCTCTTTGAGGAGAAAGTACGACCAGCAGAACGGAAAGTCGTCCTTCCTCTCTGCTGTTGCTCATTTTTTGGCCCGTTTTTTGGTTTTGTCTTCTGATTTCGATTCTGTTGAGGCTGCTTCTGTTGCAGCGGCTTCTTTTGTTGAGGTTTCGTCGTAGGAGTAGTTGCGCGATGATTTGTTTGCAAATTTTGTGGTTGTCGCTGTTGTTGCTGTTTGAGTTTCAGCTGTTTCGCAACCTCCAGACGGATGAGCTCTGCAACGGAGTGTTGTTTGGGCAATGTGTCAGCATCATCCATGGCATGATCTCTTGCTTCTTCTCGTGTAGCAAAAGCTGCCTTCTTGGCAGTTTCTTTAAGGTGCGAAGAGAAGAGGTAAGAGTTCGAGAGATTGAGGAACTTCGTGGTCAGCTTCTGTTCCCAGAAAGTTGCAAGAGAGTTGGTGTTGATGGAACCAGCTGGTTGTACTTCTTCGATCGGTGCCAGCAGGTCTTTCAACTTGTCGCTGAAACTTACAGAGACGTTCATAAGTGACGATTTTTGCGCGTCACTCATGGTTTGGAAAGCGTCGATGTATGCACTGAAGCAGTCCATACGGTACTTATCTGTGATCTCTGTTAGTTTGGAGGTCAAGAGATTTTGCGCTTCCGGAACAAATGCAATACAATGAATTTTGAGATGGGTTTTTGTGAGACCAATCACGTTTATCTTCACGATCAAGGTTAAAAAACCATTCTCGTGCTCGATCGATCATGGTCATTGAGAAGAGCTGTACCATGGCGTCTGGTGATGTCTTGCCATAGACATCACATGCATTTTCAAAGACTTGAAGAAATCTTTGAGGATCAGTGTTACCGTCGTACTTAGGTAAATCTAGCTATGGAGTACATTTTTCAATACGTGGGACATTATTTACAAAAGCTCTGTTTAAGTGAGCTCGTGCATGTGAAAATTCGACAACTTGAAACTGTGGTCGATCATATGGAGCTTCGAAATGCATGGGTTCCCATCTGTCGAATGGGTTGGTGGATGGCTCTTGGACTTGGGATTTCATCCTAGAATATCGATTAAATCGAGTCTGTTCAGTGGATGGGGAGACCATCTCTGGTGGATAATCCTCTGTGGAATTCGGATCGTAGGGACAATCCATAACAACTTTAGAGAGTACATTAGGATTTTGGAAATAGGCCTCTTGGACTCTTTGTTACGGTGAATTTGTTCTTTGGAATGCGGTTGCTACGGTTCCACGGTGGATGCGAGTGAAATGCGACCAGTTTGCAGTTGATATGGCTGAATGCGGTGGAATGGATTACGGTTGTGTAGTGGGAGTGCGGCTATTTGTGGTTGAATGCTTGTTGTTTTGGTTCAAGTGCAAATGGAGATGGGGTGCGATTTAGAGGCGGTTGCTACCGTTGTAAGAGTGGAGGTGGTGTGATTGTGGTCCCTACGGTTGTCGATGGCTATAGCTCAAGCCGATCACTACGTTACAAGGTGGTTGAATGCGGTCTGTGGCGTGGTAATGTAATGGGTTGTTGTTTGTTTGCGGTGGATTGCAATGGATTGCGGTTTCTACTGTGGACGAGTGGAGGTGGTTTTATTCAATGCAGCTCCCACGGTTCAATGCAGTCACTATGGATCAATGCGGTCGCTACTGCTGTAAGGTGGTCGCAATGGCTGTAGTGTGGTTGAATACGATCTCGACAGATCAAGGGCTGGTGTGGTTGGATGAGATTTGAGAGATGCCTCTGATCGAGATCGGAGAGAAGGCATCAATCGAGATCGGAGGTGATGCGTCGGTCGAGATTCGAGATTATGCGTCGGTCGAGATCTGACGTGAGGGTGTCGGTCGATATCTGACGT
Source organism: Diphasiastrum complanatum (assembly GCA_029204225.1). Lineage (NCBI taxonomy): Eukaryota > Viridiplantae > Streptophyta > Lycopodiopsida > Lycopodiales > Lycopodiaceae > Diphasiastrum > Diphasiastrum complanatum. The sequence continues at coordinate 38,100 of MU834620.1, read as the reverse complement.
GAGGCGTCGGTTGAGATTTGACGTGAGATGTCGGTCGAGATGCTAATGGGAGTCATCGGTCGAGATCTGACGTGAGGCATCGGTCGAGATCTAATGGGAGCCGTCGGTCGAGATCTGACGCGAGGAGTTGTTCAAGATCTGAACAGATGCTCCAGGTGAGATCTCAATGAAAAGGCTCAAGTGAGATCTGATCGATGAGCATCGGTTGAAATTTAACTCAGGTTTTTATAGGATATTGCGAGTATGTTCTATTGAGAGTCTCTGCGTAGTTTCAATAGGTAAATGAAACAAGATTTCGTCTGGTCCAGACGTGAGTCGTGGAGGTCGGCTAGGATAGGAGTGTGAAGCCTCAGTCGAGAGTAGAGCTATGCGTCGGTTGAGATGAAAGTGACAAGCTCGGTAAGGCGATGTGTGAGAGACTTTAGAGCGGTGATTTTGCAGCATAGATCGGAATATGTTAGCTTAGTTTAGTGTCTGTGTAGCTGTGGAAATGGCGCCAAATGTTCACAGATTCCACTAAATTTGTGAACACGGTTTACTTCTTCTTTATCGTTCTTTCTTCTTTGTTAGTTTTGTAGGTTACGAATCTTACAGTTTGGTCTTCTTATTAGAACGGTTTTCAACAACAACATTTTCTCAGATTTCAAAGGGTATTCCCTAGCCTGTCAGTGGGGAAGAGACGGATTCGTTACTCAGCTACATGCATAAACAAGCCATGCAACCAGTCCTAGCTCAAATAGATCAGTGTTTTGAATTAGAGAGAAATTATACAAACTATCTACTAAAATCATGGAACAAACAATGACAAGATTAAACTACTCAGCAAGAAACAAAAAACAAGAAACAAAAAACAAAAAACAAAAAACAAGAAACTAGAAACTAGATTCCTAACAACACTCTAGCAGCCCAAGAATCAAAAAACACTCATTTCTTGATGCTTGGAATGCCCAAGAACAATTAAGAACTAGAATGTAAGAGCCTATATAGTTTACTTGAATGCTGATTCCTACATTAATCCACAAACAAGAAATGAAATCTAATCCACAACTAAAGCAAGAGAGTAAGCAAGAAATCTAGTTAATCCACAACACAAAAGAAATCAAAGCATGCTCAAAGAAACTTCACTCAAGAACATTGCCATGAACAAGGAGCTTAGGAATCATCAAGAACTCGTGGAAGATCTTCTTTATTCACTCAAGAGAATTTGACAATAAATTCAAAGCTCCCTCACAAGAGAGGGGGGCTCTTAAATAAGCAAGAAGGCTACCCATGTGGAGTGCAAGTGGTAGTTCCACCAATTTAGAAATATTACTAGCTCCTACATGGTCGTTCCTTCTCTGGGATACACCATGTAGGCTCACATAGATAATTCACTATCATCCTAGCTAGTAATTTCTCGGCTCTCGGCTTCTTCTGCTCTCCTCCTTCTGAGACCTCCTCGGTCATGGGTGAGAGATACTTTGTGTCTTCAGCTTGGCTCGACATCTGGGGATTATCTGGAATCCACTAACAATGACATTCATATAGGACCTGCTGCCTATAATCCTCTGAATTGGGGACACATACTCTATCTCTATAGAGCAAGTACTCATCCTGAATGGAATACTATTTCCATTTGAATCCTTGAGTCAACTGGCCCTCAACCACTGGGGTTTGCTTGGGTAATATAGGCTCAAAATCCTCAACATCATTTGACGTATACTCGGACTCATCATCATCCTCAACAGAAGCTGTCGTATTCTTGGATGAACTGGCACCAGCCCCGGGAACCGGTTCTGGAGTATGTAAGTGTCTGCTTTGGACTGAGTTCCAGATAGTAGAGAAGAATGCATCATGCTGGCACTTCTCTCTCAAGGATTCGAGTAACTCATTACGAATCTGAGTAAAACTCAGCTCGTTTATCATAGGCATTCTACTAAGGGCATCTGCTACTGTATTGAATTTCTTTCGTCTATATCTGATAGACATATCAAACTCTTGCATCAACTCTGCCCAACGAGCTTTTCAACCTCTAAGCTCAGGTTGGTTGCAAAGGTATCTGAGACTTTCATGGTCTGTCAGGACCTCAAAGTTGGCACCATACGAATAATGCCTCCAAGTCTTAAGGGCATGGACTATAGAAAAGAGTTCCTTTTCATAGGTACTGTACCTAGTCTAAACTGGCTTGAGTTTTTTACTCTGGAATGCAACTGGTCGTCCACCCTGAGTTAGTACAGCACCTACTGCAAAGTCGCTAGCATTTATTTCGACCACAAATGGCTGATTGGGGTCAATGATTTTTAAAACTGGTGTTGTAGCTAAGGCTGTTTTGAGAGCATCAAAGCTCTCCTACTGTGCGGACTCCCAAATGAACTCCTTTCCCTTCTCCTTAAGAAGATTTGTCATGGGAACTGCTATCTGAGCAATCTGGAACTCAATCCAGAACAGACAGTTACAGACTTCAGAACCAGTTCCCGGGGCTGGTGCCAGTTTATCCAAGAATACGACAGCTTTCGTTGAGGATGATGATGAGTCCAAGTATACGTCGTCAGATGATGTTGAGGATTCTGAGCCTGTATTACCCAAGCAGACCCCAGTGGTTGAGGGTCAGTTGACTCAAGTATTCAAATGGAAACAGTATTCCATTCAGGATGAGTACTTGCTCTATAGAGATAGAGTATGTGTCCCCAATTTAGAGGATTATAGGTAGCAGGTCCTATATGAATGTCATGACAATCCTAGTGCGGGACACCCAGGCATACAGAAGACCTATGAGCTTCTTCGTAGGCAATTTTTCTGGCCCAGTATGAAAAAGGACGTCCACCAGTATGTAACCAGTTGTTAGAAATGTCAAGTAAATAAAGTAGAGCGTTTAAAGGCAGGAGGGTTGTTGCATCCCTTAGAAATACCAGCTGGTAAATGGGAGAGTATCTCCATGGATTTTATAGTAGGCCTGCCTAAAACCCAAAAGGGTAATGACGCTATATGGGTCACAGTTGATCGTCTAACCAAAATGGCTTGTTTCATTCCGACCAAAACAACCGTTAGAGCTCCAGAGTTAGCAAGGTTGTTTGTAGACGGGCTATTTAAATTGTACGGTCTACCTTTCGGCATAGTCATCGACCGGGACAGTAAGTTTACTGGATATTTTCGGAGGGTAGCATTCCATCATCTCCATACTAAACTTAATATGAGTGCCACCGACCATCCTCAGACGGACGGTCAAACAGAAAGGGTAAATCAAGTGCTGGAGGATATGCTTCGTGCATACTAATTGGGAGGAGTATCTGTTAAAAATTCACAATTCTAGCTTGACTAGTTTTGGTCATATGACTTGTAAATAGTTAGATGGTCATGATGTGGCTTGTCACACGTGCCAAATAGCATAGGATTCCATTCATAAGGATGTTCTCAAGTAGATCTAAGTGTTAGAACCTTTGGAATGAGTCCAAATTATGCTTAGATACAAGGGAGAAATAATAGGAGCTATTTTTGGTAATTTTTGCATTGTTGAGGGATCTCCAAGATTCCAACCCTAACTTGGTAGGGATGAAAGATCCACCAAAATTAGCATTAGGGATAAGTTTAGGGCTACTCACACCTGCCCAAAACCGTGATGGATCATGTCTATATAGGTGATGATATCTCACCAAAATCAATCAAGCAATTTCATGTTTTTTCTCTCATAAGATGCAATTGCTCTCTATGTTCATAATTGTTTGAGTACTTGTGATTACTAATGATTATAGGATTGAATGTAGGTCTGGTGTACAGTACTCAGACTGTGGGAGGCCGTACTTTCACACGTGTGAAGCCTTCTTCAAGGATTTGGGCCATTTCGTGAGGTTCAAGCATAGATTTTTAATGGATTTTGATGGTTCAACTTGTGCTAATCTTATGAAATCATAATCTATTGTTTCTCTCATCATTTCAAGTGTTTTAGGATCCTTATTTGCTGTAATTTTTACAGTATCTCTCGATATTAGAGTTTACTTATAACAGTACCAAACATTCAGCTACAAGATACAGCCCATTTATGCTGATGTACGGTTTTCAACCACCCTCACCCATAGCTATAGTGTTTAAACATTAAAAAGTTGAAGTAGCCAGAAACTTTTTAGAGGACCTAAACCAGATGATAGAACATGCTAAGTGTAGCATTAGGCAGTCCCAGGATCGAGCCAGGCATTATGCAGATCCACACAGACAGGATGTGCAGTTCTCCACTGGTGAGAAAGTCTACTTGAGAGTCCCAGTTGACTCTAAAACTCTCAAATCAGGAGTGTGTGCTAAGCTGTCTCCAAGGTATTGTGGTCCCTTTACCATCAGTAGGAGACTAGGCGAGGTCACCTATGAACTAGAACTCCCACACAACAGTAAGATTTTTTCAGTTTTTCATGTAAGTCAGTTACGAAAAGCCTTAAACAGATTAGACAATCTGGTAGGGGACAGTGTTCTAGTTCTCCCATTGGATCCTCAACAACCTCCACATGAACAAGAGGAGATTCTTGATAGTAGAGAGACACAGACTCGTCATACTCTATACCGAGAATATCTGGTTAAGTGGAATGATCAGCCTGTTGAGAATGCCACTTGGGAAAGAGGCAACATCCTTCGCAAGATTTTTTCAGACTTTGTCTTAGAGGACCAAGACGGTTCTCAGGGGGAGGGAGTGTTACGAGCTCGTAACCAGTGCCGAACCCTAGGGAACACAGATAAGTCAGATACCACAGTCAGGGTTGTGTCCAGCATACATGACCAACAGGGCCAGTGTGAGTAGTGTGCCCTAGCACGGTCCATAGCCATGGCGGGCCTAACACAGCCTAGGGACCCTGTCAGCAGGATAGGGCCCCCAGTTGGATCCCGACGTGCAGTCGGCCACGTCAGTGCCACGTGGCCGACACTTGGCAGTAGCATGCTACCAGGCCTCACACTGGGCTAGGAGGGGCTTACTCTATATCAAGGAGTAGGCAAGGTTGGGTGGATCAGTTAGTGTTTGCCCTACTGTGGTGTTAGGAACTATTACAGTGCAATAGGTTTTACCACCCATGTGGTTGGATCGACCTTCATAGCCTGTTCTCTATTCTCAAAGGTGAGTTTTCTCGTGCCCCAGTTGTGTACTATTGGCGTAGTCCTCAACCATGGTCTTCCCAGTAAAACACGGTATGCAGATGGAGATTCAGGTATATCCATTATTACAAAGGTGATCACAAACTGCATGCCTACTATTTTTACAGGGAGCAACCACACTCTTCGATTTTATGCAGGATTGATCCGCTAGCTTGATGGCGAATTTTGTTGGCTTCAAACCCTGCAAACTCCACTTTTGATACAAAGTACTGGACATCAAATTGACACCTGATTCTCCATCTACTACTACTGCATCGTCTTTGAATCTCTTGTGTTTGATTGGCAGGGTGATGTTGTGTTCCTCATTCTCCCATGCTGCTCCAATGTGGAGGATGTTACAAGTCTTTTCGTAGCCCGTACAATATATGGGCTCTGGTGCTACTGGTTTTGCATCTATTTTGGCCCATTCAGCCAAAAGGCTCTTAGCTTGTGGCGCAATCCGCAATAATTCTCCGAGAGGTAAACTAACATGGCTCGCCAGCAGGCTTGTGAGCATTTTAGTGCAGGGTACCTCAGGCTCCATTATGTGGAAAGGTGGTTCATGATGATGCAACCGATCATTCTGATTAGTGTGCAGTGGTGAGCGCATTCATGGTTCTTGTTCGTCATCAGCATGAGGTTCCATAGGATTGTCCCTTTTTTGTTTTTTTTTTTTGTCTCCGCTTGTGCTCTCTATACCTAGTGCCGTATCTTCTAGTATTGTCTCCTCTCTTCCCTCACATTCGGATATGGTGCGGAAGTTGAGGGTTGGTCATCAGTGACTGATGGTGGTGGTGAGGGAGCCACTTCCTTCCTCTTCTGTGCTCACGTGATGGCTAACACAAGGGCATGTAACTGTTGCTTTTTCGGTGGCATCTCCACTGGAACTGTTGCTCGTTGTATTGCAATGAAGTTTATAGGTTGTATTTGCTTCTAGTTTACAGGTTGGTTGTATTGCAATTTATGCAAGAGTTAATTCTCGTATTAAGTGAAAATTTCACTATTTGCGAGGGTCCATCACCAATAATTTCGCTTGATCTTCTCCAATAATCAGTACTAACTCTCGCAGGCTTTATCACTAATGATTATTGTCATTCTGGATCGATTGGAGTGGTCTACGAGAGTTCTCTTTGAATGGATTTGCTTGATCTTCACTATTTAGTGATTTTTTAGCACTTAAACCCAATTTTCTACTCATTGGAATCAAAATAACTCTCGCAGACTCTTCTATGTCCTGGTCTCACTGAGATGGAACTTCAAAGGGCTCTACGAGAGTTCTGGTGAAGATTTGCATTTTTTTGGTTCTTTTACAAGGGTTATTTGAATTTTTATGGGTTTTTGTCTTTTTTTTGCAAACTGCTTGAAACTAACTCTCGCAGGCTTCTATGCAGGTCTGGGACAGTACCCTGAAGCTGCTGCCAATCATGCGAGGGTTAACTCTCACTGGTTTTGGAGAAAACAAAATATGATGGAAATTTTGGCTCTTTTTCTCTCCAAAATGCAGATTGGTGTGTTTTATTTGGTTTTTTTGTTTTTTTGGTTGGTTTGGATTTCAAGCTCTTAGAGGCTGTTCAAGGCCTCTTCTACCTCTAACACTTCCTCCGCTAGCTGTGAACAGTCCAAACATAGAAAAATAGAGAAAACTAACTCTAAACACCCAGAAATCTACCTAAAACTACTCCAAAAAGCAAGAAATAGCTAAAATGCAGCTATACTAGTTAGTGGAAACCTATCCCCGACAATGGCGCCACTGTAGGGTCGAAGATCTCATGTAGTAGTAGTCCTCCCGCCTGTCAACAGGGGTTAGAGCACTGGATAGGTACCTAACTATGTAAAGATGCAACCTTTAGATAGTTCTCTACTTTTTCCTAACACTAGCACCACTAACACTACTCACCCCTAACTCTACTCCACTAAACTAACATTCATCATGATTTTAGGGAGGAAGTGAAGAGAAGAGTAGAAGAGATAGAGGGGAGAAGAGAGAAAGGGAGTGAGGGTGTAGGTTAGCTCAAATGCTCCTTATGCTTGCTAATGGAGAAACATTCACTATCACAACCAAAAACATGTAAACTAGAAGCAAATAGAAAATACAACCAAAAGCACTAGCAAGTAGTGATAGCAAACGAGGATGCTTCTCTCCAAAGTTTGGTAGAGTTTTCTCCTTCTCAATAAGCATGAAAAATAGAGTACAAATGGTGCCTTTTATAAATGGGGAAGGCCATTGCCCCAAAATTCTATTGGCTAATATGTACATTGATCCTAATCATTCATCTTGGACCCAACTTAATCCAAGGGTCCACAAAAAGTACATTAGAATTCACAAGATTCATGTGAGTCCAAAGTTGGACTCAACTTTAAAATAATAAACTTCTAAGCTTAAAATGACTTTGGGCCTCAAGTTTTATTTTAATTACAAGGGGCCCAAGTCCATTATTTCTATTTACAATCTCCTTGCGTGCTCCTTGGGTCATGGACTTATACGCGTAGGAAGCCATGCCCTCGCAACACATTTATTGACTCATTTTTTTTTATTCGCTCTATGTTGGGAATATCCCCAACACTAAACTCTAAACTCTAAGCCCTAAGCCCTAAACTCCTTACCCTTTACCATAAACTCTTTTCCCTAGATCCTTTTTCCTAAATTCCAATTCCAAAATCCTAAGCTCTAAACCCTAAGCCCTAAGCTTTAACCTCTATATCCAAAGCCCTAAACCCTTAATTGCAGAATTTTCTAAACCCTAAGCCCTAGACCCTAAATTCAAACCCTTGAATCTACAACCTAAGTAACTTACCCTATACCACTTACGCTAGATTCTCGAGTCTCTTTCACTAGATCCCTTACTCTAGATCCATAAGCTCCTTTTCCTAGATCCCTTACCCTAAATCCCTTTCCACTAGAGCTAGTTACCCAAACTCTTCATCCCAAATTCCAGGCCCTAGATCCTTATCCGGCCCTAAACCATTTCCCCAAATCCCTTATCCTAAATCCTAAACTCTAAACCTAACCTCTAAGCCCTAAACCCTAAATCCTAGACCCTTAACCTTAAGCCCTAGACTCTAAATTCAAAACCTTTAATTGTAAACCCTAAGTCCCTTACCGAAACCGCTTACTCTAGACCTCTAAGCCATTTTTCCTAGATCCCTCACCCTAAAGTCTCTTACCCTAAACCCCTAAACTCTTTCACCTAAATCCCTTATTTGAAACTCTATATTTGAAACCCTAAGCCCAAAACCAGAAGCCCTGGACCCCAAACTTCTTACCCTAGATCCTAAGTTCCTTTCCCTAACTTCCTTATCCTAAAGTTCCTTACCATATAGTAAAAGCCCAAACTCTAAATCCCAAGCCCCTTTCCAGAGATCCCTTACCTTAAATTCTTTAAACAAGATTCCTAAGCCCCGTTTCCTAGATTTCTTATCCTAAAGCCCCTTACCATAAACCCCTTTCTCTAGATCCTTTATCTTAAAGCACCTTATCCCAATCCATTTATCCAAACTCCTTACCCCAAAGGCTCTAAACTCTTTTCCTAGATCCCTTATTCTAAATCCTAAATCCTAAACCCTAAGCCCTATTCCTATACCCTTAACTTTAGGCCCTAGACTATAAATCTAATGGGTCTACTACATACCAAAAGATTCCATTTTTAGAGATTGATAATGTTCGTTATTCTCCTAAATCTAGGATTATTATGTTGTATCATAATTACTAGAATGTACTATATATACTCATGTAGATTATTTGTAATATCATTGTATTCTATTGATGTACATTCATTGCAACATCTTGATCTTCATGCAATAACTTAGTAAATAAATGATATGTGTCATGAAAAAAGTGGTTTTTTAAGGTTATTAAAGTCTATGGTAATGCACATTCAATGCAACGAATAGTTTTTTTGGAAGAAAGATTAAAGAATATATCAAAGGAGTACGATGAAAAACATATAAGGTTTAATATTTGTTTGGAATAAAATGATTTCTCAAGATAAAATGTTTGTCTTCATTACATGAGTTTACAAATAGTAATGATGAAAATAAACTTGCACTTCAATCCATGAGTATCTCATATTTTTCTTTGATTAAAGATATGGTATTGTTAAATAAAAAGGGAAAATGTAATACAAGAAAGAGATTGGCAATCACAAAGAATGTTTGTGATTTTTCTTCAAGAGGATGTCACCGAAAAAGAACTTCAAGCCTCGCAGGACTTAAGTCTTAATCCTCTTGTCTCCTCCTTAATTTCACGACCTCTTCTTAAGTTCTTCGTGTTCTCGCAAATCTTCGTGTTCTCGCAGGTCTTAATTATGTTCTTCTACGTTTTAATGCTCTCCCATCATCGTCCACTCCTTGTCGTCCTACCATCGTCCCTTGATTAGCTCCTCCTATTTCGGTAAGCTGACGAGGTATGCGAGGTACCCACGTCATGTGTTGATTATGTAACTCAATGACTGTCTCCGTAAGCTCGTGGTGGATAGTCGGTTGCAATAAAAGAGGTATTGCAGTCGGATCAACTATTAAATATTGTAACTGTCCAGGTACAGAAGTTTGAAGCGTTATGTTTCTGTACCGCGCACCGTTTTCTCCCCTAAATGTGGCATGCCATTCAATGGCAGGATTATGGTGATAAACCTGAACGTTGTGATTCATCATTATGAAGTATCCTAAATTCGGTTCTGTTTCTAATCTAGCATGAAGCACACTAGTCACTACATCAACATGACTAGGTCGTGCAGAACCTGCAAGAACTACCGTTCTCACCCGGTGATAAATGTTATGCTGGATATCATCTTCAACTCTATCAACCACATAAGTCATCTGTCGAACTCCTTCTTGATAGAAATTATCGTGTGGACCAGTAAGAACTACTCGCAGATCGATGTTCTCGAACAACCGCGTAGGATAGACAAGTTCCATCTCAAAAACGCAGAGGCCAATTCAAGATTTGCAGTTTTCTGCTGATGTATAGTGCAATGCAGAAATCGTCCGCAGTGGAAGAATTTCAACGGGGGAATAGAGAAGAAGAAGAAGAAGAAGGAGGAGGACTCGGAGGACAAGAGAGTGAGTAGTCGCGACTCTCTCCCTAGGCGAGCCACACATGTATAGAGGTGGGTGGGTGCCCACGGGTCCGTGAGCCCTAAGGACAACCGGGCCTTGGCCTTCCACTTGGCAATGCTATGTGTGATAGTTTTGTTTTTGTGTTTTTTTTTCATGTTTTATTTTTCACATTTTTTTTTTTAATTTGCCCATTTTTATGAATTTATTATAAAATTTTAATTTGTTTTTATGGAATGTGCATGTGGACAAGCAATGATGAGCAACCACTAGCACATGCGCATTCTACGGAATATGCAATGTAGTATGCGGCAGCCTTGTCTTTGGCTATCAACACACACATTTCATTGAACTTTTCGTCTGCTATGTGTTAACTTTTTATTGCTATACACTTGAGAATTGTGACAAAAAGACTCGCAAAGACTTCCAGTTTTGAATTTACATGAACTTTGTGCTTTTGGAGGTGTCTCCAAAATACAAAAACATCTTAGCACTTGGCAATATGATCATACATCAAAAAGCTCATGAGGGTGAGGATTAAATCTCATAGCTTTGTACAAGGTCAAGCTTGGGCCCAAGAGATTTTCGAGATGGGTTCTCACATAAAGACAAAGGCCTAGGATTTTTCTCACATGAAATTTTGCAATGCATTTTTTGATAGCTTTCACGCGATAGTCATAAGCTACTAGGTTCTCTTCATGACAATGTGTCAGTTTTTGATGAATTTAAATTGACAAATGCCTTGATTTCTTTCAAATTCATGTTTTATTAAATTTTTATTTTATTTTCATAGTGCATGGTAATCTATATGTTGGGATTTTTTGAATCGCCTTCTCATTCTACGTTGTTTGTTTCACCTAACTTTACCTTCGTAATGCCCTAGATCGCACTATGAGAAAATTATTTTCAGACATGAATCTTTCAAAATACAAAAAAATAAAGAGGAGTCTATGTATAAACAAAATGGCATAACATGAAATCTTTGGAAAAATGACAAAGAGACCCATTTTTTAAGACTCACGATTTTTTGGTGATTCACCTTGATTTAGAATCTTAAAGTTTTGAATTGACTGGTTTTTTTTAAAATGTTACATTTTGCAAATGTTTTTAAATTTGAGATGAATATTTTAATTTTTATTTATTTTAGTCATCAAAAAGTACAAAAATGAAATTCATGCAATTTGTTGCAATGAATAATATTTGTTTAAATATGTAATTTCAAAAATTTGGAAAGTATTTGATTAAAATTTTTTGAAAAACATGCAATTGAAAGATTTCAGTGTTTTTTTTTTAAAGTCTGTTTTCAATTTAGTAAGATTTAGCATTTTTTTAAATTGCAAATTGCAAAATCTAAATAAGACTCCATATGAATTCATAACTATCAATAAGTTTAATATCAAAATCTGCGACTGTGAAGAAGATTTTAGAATCAACAAGAACAAAAAAGGGTGTAACAATGGCATAGATATGGTCTTTAAATTTAATTTTCAAACTTGGCACATGCAAAGGATTGGGCGGTTGTCTTTGGTAGAGGCACCAACCGGAGGTCGGTCACACTGATCAATATCAATAATAAACATGTTTTCTCTAACTTTTTTGGTTTCATCAATAAGGCATTTCATTTTAGAAATATATGTTACCCATAGGAACTCACCCTCCTCAGTGGGAGTCCTCACTACCTATTTTTTTAGTTTCCAATTGTCGGAGTCCTCTCGTCTCTTGTATTCAATCATTGTGGCATAGATAAGAAGCTAGTTGAGGTCTGACTATTGGCTTCCAGTTGGTTGAGTGGTTTGGCTCTACAATAGTGCTTTTCATGCATTCAACAAGATCTAAAGGGTCTACAATTGGCAATTATTATGTCCATGTCCATGAACCAGAATCGAAGGCCATGTTAAGGGTGGCTAAGTCTGAACACAGGACGAAGTACAAAACAAGGATAGGTGCATGTCGTTTCTTTTTCAAGGCCAAGTTTGATGGGGCGAGCTTAGAAAGTAAGTATGAGGGTTCTTGGCTTTCTTTTTATGATGAGAAAAATTGGGTCAGCGCTTTGATACCACTATTGGGAGTCGAGCGGTGCTCCGATACGAATGATGAGAATTGTGAGAAGAAAAATTTCACGAAGACATTTGCGACTCTCTTTCGAGATTCGGATGGAGTTCAGATGCGTTCGCTGCACATTGCTAGCTGAAACACTCCTACAATCCTCTAGAGGGTAGTCAGGTACTACTGATCTACGTTCATAAAATTAATATAGCATTCGACTTCATTTCAACCAAGGTGCATAATTCAACAAGAAAACTCAGACATATCAAAGTAAACAGCATAAGCATTCGACATTCAAGATCAGACACAACCAGAAAATAGTCTATATTGATTTTCTTTGATTTCTTCAAGGCACTACATGCGAATCCACGCAGTGCGTTGGCGTGAGAGAAGCACGGTTCTCTCACGGGTATTAGTCTCGCTTTACTAGCGGACAATCGGATCTTCTGATCCTAGACGGAATCGTCTTCTCGCACGCAGGCAGAGATTCTGTCAGTTTCCGTCTTGATTGCTTACTAGCATCAGACTACTTCTTGTCCTTCTTTTCTTACTTAGTTACACACTGTGTATCCTATTGATATATGTCAAGCATTATTCAGTAAGTATATTCTCTCTATGAAAATCTAATATTAGAGTGATAAACCATCTACAACTAATCAGAGAATTACAAGAGTGGCAGTTTAGCCACGACCTAGGGAGTATCTACTGAAGTCATGCCATCAGGTCAGATCTCTGTACTTCTGGTACTTGCGTGATCTCTGGTGGTACTCCTTGGAGCGCGAGGAAAGAACTGGTTTCGTTTCCATCGTTGGTTTTGTTTACCTTGTTCGTCTTTCTCTCGTATAGGACCGCAAGGGAATCTCGTTCGTGGATCGTTCGTGTTCACAAAACTCTTCGTGTTTTGCGTCTTCAGATGTTTGAATTTGCGAACATGTTGGTCTTGGTCTTCGTCTTCGTTGACTTTCATATTTTTGAAACTCTTCGTGTTTCATGTCTTCAGATATTTGAGTTCGCAAACATGTTCTAGCAAGGCTTTGTATTCAAAAACACATCTTCAACTCCCTCTCAAAGCATGGTAGCCTTATGATCCTGAGACTTCTCCTTTGCCTCTCGAAGAGTCCTTTGTCTAGAGCGTTTGTGAAGATGTTAGCAACCATATATTTCGTTCTGATGAAGGTGGTCTGCATCATCTTCTTCTCAATCAGATCCCTGATCAAGTGATACTTGATTGCAATGTGCTTCGTCCTGGAATGGAACACGGGATCCTTCGTGAGGTGTATTGTAGAGGTGTTGTCCATCTGCAAGACCAGTGGCTCGTTCCTTGTTTCGTCCAATTCGTCCAGAAACTGCCTTAGCCAAATTATTTCGTTGGCCATCTTTGCTGCTGCTACGTACTCTACTTCGCAGGACTGGATGTCAAATTGATCCACCTAAATCAGGAGTTTCTTCAACAACCAGTGGCAAGGTAGAAATTTTGGTCATATCATCTTCCATGTCACCGAACTCAATGGAGGACCACAATAGCCTACCAGTTTATTTTGTGGAAGATCCTATATGCCTATCAACTTAGAGGCGATAGTGTATTGCACTCGGTAAGATGCTATGGATGTGGAGGAAAACATCGTCGACCCAAATGTCCACATCAAGGGGAACCATCAACATCTAAACTCTGTTGTGCACAATTCGGAGTTAATCATCCATGCAGAGATTGCCCAATGAGAAATTCACAAACAGCCAATAGGCATTTGCCTTATGTAGACCGACATGCACCTGTGTTGATCAACCCACCTATCAATGGAATGCACTATAAAAGAAAAATCCTAGTGCCACCAGGTTATAAAATGAGTGAGGAAGAAGACAATTTGACAAAAGTTCCAAAGTACACAAAGGTACCCTCAAGCAGAAGAGAAACAATAACATCACAAAAGATAGAGTTGGTAGAATCTATTAAGCCAATGGTAACTGAGGAAGTCAATATATTGGCAACCAATGAAGTCTAGCAAATTTTACCAAGTGTCTTGGCACAATTGTTTCAAAGATTTCTTAGTGATGAATCTCTTTGGGAACCTGTGTCAACTGAGAGAATTGAAGGTAATTCAACACAAGATCCAGGAAAAAGTGCAGTCATGCAACCTTCAACTGGGAAGTGCAATGATAGGGGGAAGTATAAGGTTGATGATTGCCTTTCAATGAGCAAAACTCAACCAAAGTCGAATGGTCCCACAATGCAATAGACCCCCAAGCCACATCGGGATATAACAATACTTCAAAGGCCAAATCCAAGAAATCCAAGCTCAAAAAGACCAGTGTATAGCAAGAACCAGCACCTACCATGACAACACCTTGTCCTCATTTTGTAAGATTGACTACGGAGGAGAGTATTCAGGTTCAAGCATACCACAAATACCTGGATCCCAAACACACAGTGTTTTAGTGATAGGCCAAGCCGTTATATCACTGTATCAAGGTGAGTGCCATACTGATCAGCTTACGATCAATTGGTCCATATTAGTTCGTTTTAATCAAAGAGGAGTATGAAAAGTTTAAACCGTTAGGTGTTTTATTTAGCCAAAAGACTTGGTGTGAACACGTGTGCCGGTATCAGAGCAAATCCATGCTATACTGACCCAAGTGACCCTTACGACGTAGGTATGTCACGCACTGCTGTTCATACTCCTGAGCATATCCATGCTTTCCAGTTGTATCTCACCAAAAGTCTAAAGTAACACAAATAGAGGAAAGGTGAAGTGTTACCATAAATGTTATATCATAATTATATAACATCCATGGTATAAGGACATTGTATATGAAATATGTCATTAAAACAGAGTAAGAGAGTATCAGTGTTTATACTAGGTAGTAGGGCAGATCCATGCCATTTTACTCCCTGAGTATAAACTATGATTCTTACGCATATCCATGCTTTCTAAGACCATATTATTGGAGTCCTTACTATTACTTTAAGTGACCAAATCTTATCTCCAGGTATTTTCATTTGATTTAAGTGTGGTCTTATGTCATTACTTACTCTTGAACAAGGAAAATTGAAAAAACGGAAAGAAAAGCGGAATGACAGACTACAATTATGTAGAGTGCATGTCTAT
Source organism: Diphasiastrum complanatum (assembly GCA_029204225.1). Lineage (NCBI taxonomy): Eukaryota > Viridiplantae > Streptophyta > Lycopodiopsida > Lycopodiales > Lycopodiaceae > Diphasiastrum > Diphasiastrum complanatum. The sequence continues at coordinate 22,810 of MU834620.1, read as the reverse complement.
CATAGTTTTTATGGAGCCAAAACTGGCTTTTTTGCAAACAATACTTCATAAGGTGTAAGTCCTTTAATGGCACTATTAGTCATTCTATTACAAAGAAAGTTTGCACATAAAATAGCTTCTCCCCAAAATGAAATAGGAAGAGATGCATCTAATCTCATAGCTTTAGCACACTCACATAGTGTCCTATTCTTTCTCTCAGCTACTCCATTTTGTTGTGGAGTATATGTACAAGTAAACTCTCTCCTAATGCCATTAGTTTCACATAACTCTTTCATCCTATTGGAGATGTACTCCCCTCCATTATCACTTCTTAATTCTTTCAAGCTAGTATTAAGTTGTTTTTCCACAAGAGTTTTGAACTTTACAAAAACTTCACTTTTTTTAGACAAGAGATAAACCCAAGAGTATCTTGATCTCTCATCAATAAGAGTGACATATATAAGAGCTCCACCATTTGATTCATGTGAAAATGAATGAACATCCGATTGTATAAGGTCAAGAGGAGAGTTAGATCTTATCAAAAATTTCTTGAAAGGAAGCTTATGAGATTTGGAGAGTCCACAAGCTTCCCAAGCTTGCCACACTTGGATATGGTTTTGGGAAGTCCACTTGCTAGCTCCTTTGTCACCGTGGTCTCCATAGCTTTGTAGTTAGGATGGCCTAACCTTTTCTGCCATAATTCCACTTGAGTGAGCTCCTCCCTTGCCATGTTCACACTTCCAACAATCACATTAGCATCCAATTTGAGTAACCTCCCTTGCTTGAAACCACTAGCAATACATTTTTCATCTTTCAAGATAGAACATGCTCCATGCTTGAAATGTACATCTAATCCACTATCCATAAGTTGTCCTACACTCAACAAGTTCTTTGTGATTGAAGGTACATAAAAAAAATTGTCTAGATCTACTTTTTTAGATGATTTTAGACATAAAGGAATGGATCCAACACCTACAATATCACATTCTTGATCACTTGCAGTGAAGATAAATCTTTTAGAACTATTGTAAGAAAGTAGATTAGAAAAGTAGTATTTTTGGTGAGTCATGTGAGAGCTTGACCCACTATCAATCCACCAAGTGTCTTGATTAGATGTTTGTGGTGAGGATACCATCAAGGATAGATTGCCTTCTTCCTCCTCCTCAAGCAAAAGATTGTCTTGATTGTCCTTCTCTTGGGCATTCTTCTTCTTGTAGCACTCGGATGCAAAATGTCTCTTTTTACCACAAAAGAAACACTTTAGCTTCTTCTTGTCCTTCTTGCTCTTGCCTTTGAAACTTGATGCTCCATCTTTGTTATCCATCTCCATGTCTTGAGTCTTTTTGGATGGAAACTTCTTCTTCTTGCTTTCAAAGAAAAGTTAGCCTTTTCATCACCATCATTCAAAGATAAGGAACTCATCCTACTTTTGATATGAGGCATTCTACTCTCCTCACTAACAAGCACACTTTGAAGTTTTTCAATACTAGGAAGTGAATCTTGAATAGAAAAGGTTTGAACAAGATTGTAATAATCATCTCCTAATCCATTCAAAATGATTTGAACTAATTCATCATCTTTGATTTTATCATCTATAGAAGACAACTCCTTATTCAAAGATTTGATCCTAAAGACATAATTTTGGGCACTTTCACTACTTCCTTTCATGCTAAGCATGAGTATCCTTGAAGTGTTTTTGGATCCATAAATTGCTTTTAATGAATCCCATGCCTCTTTGGATGTAGTACAAGATGATATTTCTTTCAAAAGTTCATTACTTACATTCATTTTTATGCAATGTAATGCAACTCTACATCTCTTTTTGTACTTTGCCAACTCAACTCCTCCTTGAGGTTCTACTTCCACCTCAAGTACTATGTCATAAAGATCATGAAGTACAAGAAAAGACTCCATTCGAACTATCCAAGTAGCATAATTAGTGGATGTAAGCCTTTCACTAGCTTCAAGCAAAAAACCATCCATAGATGCCATTTTTGAATGTGAATACGCACTAGAAACTCTTATGGTTTCTCTAAGAGATCTGGACCTAAAGTCTTCTAGCAATTTATAAAGCTTATAGACTCAATCCTACCACTCATGAACCAATCTAGAATGATGGAAATTTAGATTCTAGTCTTAAACTTGCAAAATCACTCCTTAATCTATGATTTTTAGCAATTTCTCTCTTCAACTTCAACATACACACAAAAAATCAGAGAAGATCAATTAATGAACCTAATTCAAGCTTCAATTTTGATTTTTTGGCTGAGCTAATCTAAGAACTAATCAAGGGATTAGATTCACTATAGAAAATGCTTGATTTTGCACGAAAAATCACTCAAATTGGGTATGTGAGTCAAATTGTACAAATTTTTAAAATTTCTCAGTCAAAACTGGAGCTGTACGGCCTCACACGTGTGAAAAGGGTTCCTACAGCCCACAACAAGTTCTGGACCAAAAATTTTGAGGATAGCTATCAAATCCAACTCGCTACACAAAATTTGACTAGTTTCTTAAAACCTGCTAATTTTGGCTTTGATTTGGATCAACCCTATTAGTTTCAATAAAATCTCTTGTAATTGGCTCTGATACCATGTGGAAAAAGTACAGAAGGACCAAGAGTGGCTCTACCAAGCTTATTTTTGCATTTTTCACAACTTGCACAAAAACTAACATTGCTGAAATATTAATACTTCATTATTGAATTTTCATATATCCTAAACATGAGAGTAAAAGACACACAAATTGTGGTAACAAACACAGATGTTCAACTAAATAGTGTGGAAAAAAGTGCCAAAATGAGTACAATGTACACATACAATACTACCAAATTTGAAGCAAAATAGTACCAAATATGTCAAATCTAAGCTCTCAAATTAAGTAAAGAAGGAAAAGTACCGATATGTACTATCAATATGTACTATCATAGTACCCAAGAACACACATGATCATGCGTAAAAAAAGATCAATAGTTTCTACTTATTAGTTAAAACTTGTAAAACCAATTCTTGATAAAGTAGGACCAATCAATTTAAAACAAAATGCAAAAGATGTATGCTTTAATGACAGATGACATGCGACAAAATCTATGCTTTAACGACACAAAATCTATGCTTTTTATACACAAATATATACATCATAGTACAATTTTTGTAAGTCTTCTTTATCGAGGTTTAGACTAAGACAACAACCAATAGTACCAAATTGGTACCTCAGTAGAACATATAAGTAGCTTCAACATAAATTCTAGAACCAAGAACCAAAAAAATCCTCGAGTACCACGAACATAAAAGTACCAACAGCCCATAAAATTTTGGTACTCCAGAAGAACCAAAAATACTAAGGACCCACATGTCAAATTTCAGAGTTTAAGGACTGAATTTGATCTACAAATGATCACAAAGAGTGATTGGTAGCTTGGGATCTTGATCTATATCAAGACTAGCTTCTACTTGACAATCTTTGTGATTCCAAGCAAGAACAATCCAATAATGATGACCCACGGCTTCACACATGTGAAGTACAACTACTATACGGCCTGATAATAGAGAAATAGTTTACTAATGATTTACTAAGCATTCGTCCACAAAAAAAGTGCTTAAGAGAGTGAAAACACCAAGATTGCTTCACAAACCAATGTTTCTCATCATTAGGTTCACAATGGATCCATCATGGGTCAAGTACACAATCATCATAATCTCTCTCTAAGCTGCATCCAGCACGTGTGGGACAACTCATTGTACTTATCCATATCCACTTTGGATAAGATCTATCAAGTTTGCCACATCATCGATTGGTGGTTTGTGTTGACCTTCTAGATTTCTACAATCTAGGACCTAACTGCTATAATATAGGAGATGTCATATTTGACTCAAATTAAAGTAATCAAAATGGATTTGAATATTACAAGTGTCATTTCACACATGTGGACAGGTCCTCACATTTGTGGATCCACATAGATGTCAAAATACATCAAAAATCATGTGAAAATTGCTAATTTCTAACACTCCTCCTCAATTTTTACATGATACAAGTATAGCACATCTATCTACAACTCCTAAAGATGATCTTAACTTGATAAATGAATCCTTTGGCAAGGCTTTAGTGAGTAGATCAGCAAGGCAATCTGAAAAAGACACATGATGTAGCTTGATCTCCTTTGCTTGAACCTTTTCCCTCACAAAATGGTGAGAATTCTCTATGTGCTTGCTCCTTGCATGGAATGTGGGATTCGTTGCTAATGCTTGGCTTGATTGGTTGTCACATTATATTATTGGCTGCTCCTCGGCCTCCATGACTTGCAACTCCACCAAAAGCCTCTTCAACCATAAGATCTCCTTTGTTGTGGATGTTAGTGCCTTGTATTGCGACTCGGTTGAAGATAGAGAAATTGTATCTTGCTTTTTAAAAAGCCAAGACACTATGCCATTGCAAAGAAAAGGTAACAAAAGCACTTGTGGACATCCTATCGACCTTATCACCTGCAAAATCAGCATCCAAATATGCCCTAGCAAGATTAGATCCATCATATAAAATGCCAAAGTTCTTGGTAGCCGAGATGTACCTCAACACCCTTTTTGCATTTTTCCAATGACAAACCAATGGATTTTGCATAGATTGGCTTAGTTTACCTACACTATAACCTAGATCAGGCCTAGTTATAGTAAGATAGATCAAGGAGCCTACAAGTCTTCTATATAGTGTGATGTCCTCAAACGATGCTTCATCATCACTATTAGAAAAATTTTTACATTTTGCTCCATAGGAGTTTCTACTCCTTTACAATCTTTCATTTCAAACTGTTCCAAAATAGAAGAAGCATATTTGTATTGACAAATAAAACTCAAATCTTTGCCTCTTGAAACTTCTATTCGTAATATGAAATGAAGATTACCAAGATCCACCATCTTAAACTCTTTAGACAATGCTACTTTCACTTCTTGTATACCATTATGATCATTTCCACTAAGGATAATGTCATCTACATACAAAATGAGAATGATGATTTTACCATCATTGAATCTTAAGTACAAAGAAGGATCATAAGCACTTACAGCAAATTTTGTAGAGTTTAAGAAAGTATTTAACCTAAAGTACCAAGATCTAGGTGCTTGCTTAAGCCCATAAAGGCTTCTTAGCAACAAACACACTTTTTCCTCTTGATCGTCTTTGATGAAGCCCTCGGGTTGCCTCATGAAGATCTCTTCTTCCAAATAACCATTGAGAAATGCATTAGTCACATCAAGTTGAAAAAGAGGCCAATTGAAAGTAGTTGCAAGAGAAATGTTCAACCTTATGGAAACTAGTTTAGCAACAGGAGCAAAAGTTTCATCAAAATCTACTCCCTCGGTTTGCAAGAACCCTTTGCCACTGGCCTTGCCTTGTGTTTGTTGATGCTCCCATATTGATTGTACTTCAATCTATAGATCCATTTGCACTCAAGTGGTTTTCTTCCATGAGGAAGATCCACAAGCTTCCATGTACGATTCTCCATAAGAGCATCATACTCCTTTTGCATGGCATCCCTCCATTCTTGTGACTCCATAGCCTCTTCAAAGCAACTTGGCTCATCAAACATAGAAGTTAGAAAATTGTAAGAGGTAAGTGAATGAAGATCTTCCCTTTGTTCACCTTTGTCAACATAGGTGAGCCTTGAAGGCTCGACCTTCCTTCTTGTAGACCTCCTTGGAGTCCTCGAATCTTGAGATGGATCCTCAAGATCTTGCTCACATGTAGACTCCTCCTCAAATCTTACAAGATCCTTGACATAAGATGGATTAGAAGATTTGCCATTCAACTTGTAGTGGTTACCTTCATCAAAAGTAACATCTCTACTCACTAACTTCTTTTTAATAATTGGATTATAGACTCTATATCCTTTGCTATTTTCAGCATAACCAACAAAGATCCCTTTTATAGAAGTAAAATCATCCTTTTTTCTTGTATCTAATGCTTGAAAAACATAGCAAGTAGATCCGAAAATTCTTAGATCTTTAAGATTCAGCTTCTTACAAAATAGAGCCTTAACTTAGAACCCTTTTAACTTAGAACCTTATGAACTTGACTTTGGGCTTTTTAATTGATTTATTCTAACTAAGGCCCCAAGTCTTTTATTCAAGTTCCAACTAACCATTTTGTTGAGGACTATAAGTACATGTAAGCTCTCTTTTAATGCCATTGGATTTACAAAACTCTATCATCTTGGTGGAGATATACTCTCCAGCATTATCACTCCTCAATACTTTAATTCTAGCATCAAGTTGATTTTCAACTAGAGTTTTGAACTTAACAAAATCTTCAAACACTTTACTTTTGGAATCCAAAAGTTCAATCCAAGTGTATCTGGAGTAATCATCAATAAAAGATACATACATAGATGCACCTCCATTAGATTCTTGGGAAAAAGAGTGCACATCACTATGAATGAGATCTAATGCTTTTGTAGATCTAGTGGAAGAGTTAACAAAAGGTAGCTTGTGTGCCTTTGAGAGGCTTCAAGCTTCACATCTTTTTCCACACTTTGAGAGTGTCTTTGGAAGGCCAAGAGCGAGATCCTTGGTGCATAGCATCTCCATTGATTTGAAGTTGGGATGGCCCAACCTCTTATGCCAAAGCTCCACTTGATTGAGCTCCTCCTTGACCATGTTCACACTTCCAAGAAAAACATTAGCATCTAGCTTGAGAAGCCTTCCTTGCTTGAATCCCTTTACAATGCAAGCATCATTCATCATTATGGAGCAAACACCTTGCTTAAAATGGACATATAAACCATCATCCATCAGCTGTCCTACACTTAACAAATTCTTAGTGAGTGTAGGAACATAGAGTACATTATCAAGATCTACTCTTTTAGAGGATCCAAGACTTAAGGGAATAGTTCCCACTCCATCTATTCTACATTCTTGATCTTAGAATACACTTTTTACAACCTACAAAAGGTACAAGAGTTGAGAAAAAATCCTTTTGGAATGTCATGTGGGAACTAGTCCCACTATCAATCCACCATGTGTCATTGGAGTAGCTCTTGGATGTTGATGTAGATGCCATCAAGGATGAATCCACTTCATCCTCATCTTCCTCAAGAGTGAGGTTGCCTTGTTTGCTCTCTCCTTGTACATTTTTCTTCTTGTAACACTCGGCTGCAAAGTGCCCCTTCTTTCCACAAAAGAAGCACTTGAGTTTGGCTTTGTTCTTCTTTCCACCTTTAAAGCTTGATGGTTGATCATCACTCTTGGTCTCCTTTTGTTGGATCTTCTTTGACTTTCCTTTGCTTGAGAAGTTGGCCTTCTCATCACCATCATGCAACTTCAAGGAACCAATCCTTTGCTTGACATGAAGGATTCTACTCTCCTCGACCACAAGCACGCTGTGGAGCTTGTCAATAGAAGGTAGTGCATCTTGAATAGCAAAGCTTTGTACAAGATTGGAAAACTCATCTCCAAGACCATTCAAAATGATTTGAACAAGTTCATCATCATGAATACCCTCACTTATGATAAAAAGTTATTTATTGAGAGACTTTATTCCCAAGACATAATCTTGAGCACTCTCATCACTTCCTCTAATGCTTTGAAGAACTTTATTTCTTATCATAAGCTCTAGAGGTATTTTTGGATTCATAAATCCCGTTTAGATAGTCCCATGCCTCTGTGGATGAGGTACAAGATGCCACTTCTTTTAGAAGTTCATTACTAACATTCATTTTTAGGCAATGTAATGCTAGTCTAGCTCTCCTTTTGTAACTCACTAGATCTTGCCCTCCTTGAGATTCTTCTTCCTCTCCTATGAAAGATCATACATATCTTGGAGCACTAGTAGTGACTCCATTCTTACTTTCCAAGTTGAATAATTATTATAATTTAGCCTTTCACTAGCCTCAAGAAGATAGGCTCCAATTGAACCCATTCTAACTAGTAACAAGTACAACAAATGTACTATTCAAAGGCTCTCCCTTCTCTCTTTCTCAGAATTTAGCTACAATGCTACTCTCTTGAATCTCACAAGACTCAAAAAGCAAGATCTATAATGATCTTAAACTCAAAAGACTTGGAAAAATGAATTCTACACAATCTATTCAATTTAGAAGCTTGGATTTGAATCTTGGAAGTGCCAATGCCTTCCTATGGTGTTTAGAATGGTTTTAGCTTCACTTTTGAACTAAAAAAACATAAGCCTCAAACTCACTCTCAATGTTTTGGAGGTTTAACAAGCTTCTAACACCTTTCAACATCAAATCTATTATGGAAACAATGGATTCTTAAAAGGACATCACTAGTTTCACTCTTCACAACTTGTTTTGAAGCTCAGATATTGAAAAAACACAAAGTTTTGGTGAAAGTAGAACTCCAGCAGCCTCTCACATGTGTGAGAAATACATCTGAACTTTACACACTAATCTGAACCTCAACATCACAAGTAAACTATTAGTAAAGGTCGCCCTCCTTAAAAAATGAATCTAGCACCAATGCTTTCACCAAAATGAAGATATTTGGATCATCAACTAAGCTCTTTGACTTGGCTCTGATACCATGTCAAATTTCAGAGTTTAAGGACTGAATTTGATCTAAAAATGATCACAAAGAGTGATTGGTAGCTTGGGATCTTGATCTATATCAAGACTAGCTTCCAAATCTAGCTTCTACTTGACAATATTTGTGATTCCAAGCAAGAACAATCAAATAATGATGACCCACGGCTTCACACGTGTGAAGTACAGCTATTGTACAGCCTGATAACAGAGAAATAGTTTACTAATGATTTACTAAGCATTCATCCACAAAGAAAGTGCTTAAGAGAGTGAAAACACCAAGATTGCTTCACAAACCAATGTTTCTCATCATTAGGTTCACTATGGATCCATCATGGATCAAGTACACAATCATCATAATCTCTCTCTAAGCTGCATCCAGCACGTGTGGGACAACTCATTGTACTTATCCATATCCACTTTGGATAAGATCTATCAAGTTTGCCACATCATCCATTGGTGGTTTGTGTTGACCTTCTAGATTTCTACAATCTAGGACCTAACTCCTATAATATAGGAGATGCCATATTTGACTCAAATGAAAGCTAATCAAAATGGATCTGAACATTACAAGTGTCATTTTACACGTGTGGATCCACATAGATGTCAAAATACATAAAAAACCATGTGAAAATTGCTAATTTCTAACACCACAAAGAATGAAAGATAGAAAGAAAGCATGAAGAGTGTTAGTCAAAATTCTTGAGCCATAGGGTTGTATCGGGCAGGTCAGTTGTTGAGCTTCGAGCTTCGAGCTTCCAACATCACGCTAGTGGGATTTATGCCAAGAGGCACTATAAACGAAGCTCCAAGAAATCACCCTTTTGTTACAAAATAGTCTTTCAAAGCTATCGAACATGCCCTCAGCCTCCATACTCGGGACCTTTGTGGATATTTATGGCCCCAAGAACTCATGCGCTTTGATCCACTAATCAATAAGCCTACTAGTGTTTTTCTCTAATTTTCTCTCATCAACACATCAATCATTTTCTCTCATCAGCAGCACATCAATCATTTTTACAAAATTTGTCTATCAAAAAGATAAAAAATCATCATGAGGAGTTTCAAGAAGGGTGAACAAATGTGTAGCTCCATGGCCTGCAAATGAATCATGGCACCAATTCATGACCTTTTCCCATGAATGAAATAGAGTTTACAGCTTCTTCTACAACTAGCACACATACTCAACATATGCAAATGATACTCCAAATAGGTGTAGATAAGAAAGGCTATGTAGAGCGCCTCTAACGATGCTGTCAATAGGCCTATTAAAAGTTAAACTACAAGCACTTAGTTGGCACTCCAGTATTCTATCAACTATCAATCTATCCGAAGTTAGTAGACTAGGTGTTGTAACATGAGCTTTGAATATTGCAAGCCTCACTAATTAGTGCATTGGTCACCTATGCAATTAATGATTACATAGCATCTTAAGCACATTGATTACACATGCTTCCATTGAAGGATGTCCTCACGCCCTACTTGATTTCATTCCATACCAATGTTGATTACCCCCTAATTGGTGCATGAGCAGCCAAGTTCAGTACATTAGGTGTTGTGAGTTAAGCATTGAACATTGCAAGCCTCATTACTTCGGGTGCTGGTTACCTATGCAACTGTAGCTGAAAAGAAAAAAATAACATGCATTCTCAATAACCTTCATAATAAACATGTAGCTTAAAAAAGGTAGCACACCATTAGTATCTTTGTTATGTTTTTTCTTAGGACATACCAATCTAACTAACTTTTATAATTTGGGGTTTTGGAGGGCAACATTGGCATTGTCCCTCCTCCCCTCACAAAGTTGCACACTTTATCACAAGCAGCTGAATTTGCACCCTTGCAAATATTCGCATTTGCACATTTGCAACATTTGCTAATAATCATGGAACTCTTCTCAACTTATTGTAAAACATTTTTTGTTCTCCTTACAATAGTGCCTCAAGTATCATCCAAATATGCTTTATAAATCTTAATACACGTATCTTATTGATAACATTTAAGTTTGCAATAAGAACGTTATATTTGGGTTAGAAAGATCATTTCGCGTGACCCGTTGTGTCTTGGAAAATTGTACATATGACATTGACTTCAAGAAAAAATGGAGTATGACCTTTAGAGCTCTCTCTCTCTCTCTCTCTCTCTCTCTCTCTGTCTCTCTCGCTCGCGCGCGCACACGCGCACGCGCACGCGACAGCCGCCCACAGCTCTCCTCTCTCTCTGGAGATCGTGCACTCAAACAAAATTTCAGCTTAACGTATTAAATAACGAGCCGCGACACGCGACAGCCGCCCACAGCTCTCCTCTCTCTCTCTGGAGATCGTGCACTCAAACAAAATTTCAGCTTAACGTATTAGATAACGAGCCAGGATGGCCCGTTATGAAAAATTGCAGGGCCGAAGGTGAGCCCGGGAGGGCGAGCCCTTGGCCTGCCATTTCTCATAACGGGTCATCCTTGCCCGTTACCTGACGTTATTTAGCAGGGGAGGCCTTCTCGCTACGGTCTTAATACCCTATATACGGTTTTCATTACTTTCTCGCAAATCTCTCTTGCGTTGTTTCTGTTACCGTAATGCAAATTGTGTATTATTTATATGCAAAAGCTCTGATTCGTGCTACTGGAAGACTCAAATTATGTATTAGTTATATTCATCGTAGATGATCGAGCGAGTAAATGGTGAAGATAGACTCCAAAAGCAAAGCAGATTAATCAAATTTGTTTTCTTTTGGAACTTTTTGTTTTTTATTGAATGAAGGGATTAGAATTTACGCAGCGTTAAGAGAATTCCAGGTCTTGGGACGACACCGACAGTATCTGCAGAGGGATCAGAAGGTTTCCCTTTCTCTTTTCCTCTATGTACTTCTGCTCTTGCTTGCGCTGCTGGTCTGCCGAGGCTCTGAAGGCTGCTGCTACATTAATGTATGTTGATTTTGTTTTGTTGGTTTGCTGGAGTTTCGGTGTGAATGGATGGATGGATCATGAAGCATTTTGATGAAGATGGATGGATCCATAACGCTAAGCTGATTTGCAATTGTTCCAGGGTTTCATATATATGCCACATTAGCTACAACTGCCAGGTTTGGGTCATTATTTGCAGACTTGAGGTTGGATTGTGGCCCTTGCTAATTTCCAGGTTCAAGTATTGGTTCTTGTTACATCTGTCAGTGAACATTAAGGTATCTTGATGCTACAGCAGTGAGTATAGCACAAAGAATTAATGGTTATTTAAATCTTTGTAATGTATAAAAATACAGTATAAATGTATTATATAAATCTAAAATACAACTTGGTATACGGTTTGCGGGGGTGACATTTTGAATAATTAAGCAACCTGTTTTTACAACATAAACGACGACCCTGCTAATAACATAATGGATACCTAATACATATTATGCCCATTTTTAATAAATTAAAAAGCAAAAAATATGTGACCATCCCTGTAACATAATGGATACCTAATGCATATTATGCCCATTTTAAAATAAATTAAAAAGCAAAAAATATGTGTGTTAAACGTGGAGAATGCAACTAGGATACTCTATCTAACGTTGCGTGGAGAAGGCAGCCTACCTTGTTGTCTGGCATTTCGTGAGTTTTTTCTTGTGAATGTAAACGGTAGGTTTTTTTTTGTTATGGAGTTCTTCACGCAGCAGCCCTTTGAGGAGGTGCACATGGCGAACTATATTCGAGTAGCTGAATAGTTTTTAAATCACCTCAACAAGATTGCTAATTTGACATTGGTGGTAAATACCATTTCCTACCATTGTGAGACTTGAGTAAAGCCCATTGTAAACGTAGGGATCCCATCCCAGGGTTTAGCATGGTTGTTGGGCCTTCAATATGAGACATTTGATTGCAGGCATTTTTAAGCGCGGGCACCATTCTGTCGGCAGAATGGTAGTTGCAGTCAAATATTTAGGATATGTCTATTTAAGATGCAGGAGTTTTTATTATTCCAAGCACCATTCTGCTGGCCATTCTGCTAGCAGAATGGTGTCTACAATCTATTTCAGATATGCTTGTTTAAGATCTGTTGAGTGAATTTTTTTCTTGGAGTTTCAGTTCTCTGCGAACATATTGGTCTACCATCCACCACTCTCACCAATACACTTCAGCAGGTTGATGCACCCTGTAGAGATCATAGACATGTATTACTACCATTTGAGCCTACTTTACTAAGGAGTTATAGAAAAATATGTATTTTTTCATGGCTTCACTACAACTATCGGAGATGCATTAGTTTATAGATTGAAATACTCCATCTATTCAATATGCTTACGAAGGCTACTTGAAGAGCAGACAGTAAACCTTTCCTTGCCTCAAATCGTAGTTGCTATTTTGGGTAGTGAAGGTATAGAGCAACAGGTGCTGCAAAACAATCCTTTGATGAGCTAAATATTATTGAATTTCATTCTTTGACCTAAAAGATAATAATTTTCATAAGTGACAATTAGCTCTACCTACTCATATTGGAAATTAGAATTTTCTTGCTGTTTTCTTGAGTTTCTTTCGAAGTTTATTATTGACAATTAGCTGTACCTACTCACATTGGAAGTGGCTTCGGGAAATTTGAGCTATGAGAGGATGACATTCTTATTTGATTACAAAGAATGGATTCTATGAGTGGTTGGCTACTGCCAATTACCAACTCGTAATCAACGGTATTCTTAGAAAGACTTTTTGGACATGCACAACTTTTGTTGATGGAAAAAAAGGTCAACTTTGAAGTAGCCATTCACTTTCACAAAAGCATTGGAAAAGAGAGAATGTGGCTGAGCTTAATTACATAGATGGACAAGCACATGATTCTTTACAAAGAAAAAATGTACTTTTTCACTGGACGAGCACTTCAAGGTCAATTTCTATGAGTGGTTGGCTACTGCCAATTACCAACTCGTAATCAACGGTATTCTTAGAAAGACTTTTTGGACATGCACAACTTTTGTTGATGGAAAAAAAGGTCATCTTTGAAGTAGCCATTCACTTTCACAAAAGCATTGGAAAAGAGAGAATGTGGCTGAGCTTAATTATATAGATGGACAAGCACATGATTCTTTACAAAGAAAAAATGTACTTTTTCACTGGGCGAGCACTTCAAGGTCAATTTCTAGATCTTACTATAGCAATATATTGTGATATTAGAATGGTAAAGATGAAAATTTTTGTTGACGTCGCATAAATCCCACTAGCTTGATGTTGGAAGCTTGAAAGCTCGAAGCTCGAAGCTTGAACAATTAACCTGCCCTGTTGTATCCTATTCCAGTATGTCACCACAATGCTCCCTCCCAATGACATGGCCTTCCTTGTTGTTAGTTGATGCCACGCCCCTGAGGTTAGCTAATGCCACGTGCCTTAGGTGCCAATGTAGTGTCTCTTCACCCAAAAAGGGTTTTCAGTGGAGACGACGTTGAGAGCCGAGTCTGAAAGCACGAGAATTACTAGTGATGTACTGTGAGCCACATGGTAATTCCTAAAAGATGGATAACCATGAGGGAGTTAGCAATTTAGACTCTCTCAAATTAAGTTATGTTTTTTAATAAAGAGGCCTCCTATTATCATGTAAGAGGTGGAACCCAAAGGATCATAGAATGGGGTTCACGTACAGTAGTGAAACAAGCTGTTAGTTATGCCACATCATATTGGACGTGACCCGAAAGTAACTAATATCCTTGTGAGGTCCAGAACACACTAAATGGAGTTTAGACAAGGTATGAGACAATGTATGCATGTGTAGAGTTATCATTAGCAATTCTATGAATAGTTGGTCCATGCTTAGGACTCTATTCTAGGTGAATCTATGTATAGGGAACTTAGGGCTATGCATGGCTATGTGTCCAGGCTGCTTTTGGCTCTATATATTGGGTCCAAACTCGCCCTACTCCTCATTATGGTTGTAGATTCATTGCCAGGCTCTCACTCTATATTCATGCTTGTTGTTCCTTGGCTTGGGGGTGAGGCTTCTAGAGTTTGATTAGATGCTTCTACTTGGTTGGGTGGTTTCTCCATAGTGTGTTATCCATTATGTTTGTGATTTGTAAGCAGAATCTAAGGAGCTTCCCTTATAGTGGTATCAGATCAAGGCTTACAAGCTTGGAGAGGTGGTGTTTTTCATAGGAGCTTGGTGGAGATCAACTAGTATTCTCATCCAAGGAGAGGAGCAAGGTTGCAAGTTGGTGGATCTTCCCAATTTTAATTTGCATGATCCATATCTCTCTCAAATTCATTGTGGTTTATGGAGAATTGTGCTATGAAATCAATTTTGGTTGTCTTTTTGGAGTTTTATCATGTGTAACTCAAAACTAGTTATGGATCTGAAATTTCCAGCAAGTTTATTCACTTGAAAGTAGTTGAAATTCAGGTTGCATGTTGGATCTTTTCATGCTTTTGGATTCTAGGCTATTTTGTGGCCAAGTTTGGCTTGTTTTCCATGCTTTTTGGCACAAAAATGATAGTAAGAACCAAAATCCAACAAGTTCAGATCAATAGGGTGGTTATAGTTCTGTAAAAAAGATTGCATGTGTTAGAGAAAAATGTTCTTGCCATAAATTTCCAATATGTCATGGTGAAAAAAACCTAGAAAAGGCCAAAATCCATGATTTTTGCTTGTTTTTTCATGGAATTGGGTGGTAGGAGGTTGCGGAACAACTATTGAAGCTGGGAAAAGATGAATCATAGTATCTTGAAGCTGTCCTAGAGGTTAGAGCCTGGAATTCCAGAAATTGGGTTTGTATGAAGTAAAAATTGGCAAAAATTGACCAATTTTGGTGAATTTTGGGGGGTGGATTTCTCTAAATCCATAAGGGGATCGTTCTAGATTTTTTACAGCATGATTTTTATTTCTTTTCACCTTCCCAGCAAGCTATCAGACCTGTAAATTGATGGGTAGAGGCTTATGTTTCAATTTCATCAAGTTTGTAATTTTGACTTCTAGAAATCAAGAATTCATGGTTCTCAGCCCATACTGCTTCCTAGGATCTGTATGAAGTCTTCATGGAACTCTTAGAGCCCATTTAAGACTGTTTGGATCATCACGTTTAGGCTTGGTTGAGTGTTTGCACGTTTTTAGGTAGATCGGGCTTGAAAAAGTGCACCCTCCTACAGGTTTTTTGGTTGTTTTGATCTCACACGTGTGAATCCTAGGTGGCAGGCTGACATGGCAAGATCTTGTTCACTAGGTCTCCCTCAGTACTGAGCTTTACAGCACCCAATTTAGAGTCTTGTAGCCAAAGTTATGATCATCTGAAGTTTTGCAATTTTGTGAGCAAAATTGGTAGAATTCCGAATTGTTCTAATTGCATGCAAGTCAATTTCCTATTTTGTGGTACAGTGCGTGCATGGAATGTCTGCATGTTTATTCTCATAGTGATTCTGACATGCATAAGTAGTTTAGATCTATTTTGAGTGGTTATACGCATGTACTCTGATTGGTAGATACAAAACTGGGTTTTATAGCTGACAATTTTCGTAGAACTTGATTTTACGTAAAATTTGGTAATTAAAAAAAATCAGTTCAATGTCGCATGTCTTGCATGCCTGATGGACATTAATACAATGAGATTAAGAATCGAACAGTGAATCAAGTTTTCGATTTCGATTGCTTAATAACTGGCAGTGATTTTTTTTTTTAAAAAAAGTGTAAAATCTAAAACGAAATTAAAAGTGCGAAAGCTCAAAATTTTTAGTTTTATGCAGTTTCTTGAATTATCTATGAAATTGAAAAATAGTGATTTGACCATGCTGGAGTCAATTTCAGTCAGTTTTTTGGTCAATTGTATTTCATTATAAGTTAATCAGATATTAACTAAATATAGTGATTTCCAGGATAGATATATCGAAATGGCCAAAGAAACTTCAAATCAAGCTGCGAATCCAGGTGCACCATCGTATATGGTGATTTGTCAGCAGTTGAGTATGGTGCTCAATGATATGAATAATCATAATCAAATGAGAGATCAGCAAATAGAGGTCCTGTTGAATCAAGTCAAATTGATGTCTTCTCCCAATCTCGATTTTCAATCGGAGGTTTATGTGTGGGAGAAGAAGGAGAAGAAACCTGAAGTCGTCGAGGACTGGTTGGCCAAGTGGAGTAGTTACTTCAATCTGCACGGTGTTCCTGATGAGAAGAAAATTGAAAGTGTCGTGCCAGTTTTACGCGGCAAAGTGTCATCGTGGTGGCGAGATACTTAGAATTTGCTTCGAACAGGAACACAGATCATGCTACACAGTAACACAGACAGAAAACACTCTCCACAGCAAGCTCACATAGCAACTGTATTTCTCAAAATGAGATTACATTGTACATATAGTTGTTCACTCAGAAAACCCATGCATGATCCAGGTTGACGTTGGCGGGACGCGTGTCCCGTCGACTTGCCTCGTGGCGAGGCCAACTGATCCTTATCAACTGATAGGAACCACAGTACAGTAACACAATGATTCTACTTTAATTCTAACTCTCTCCCTTAAAGTAGAGTTTACTTTTTATACAGTCATATACATAGCTTTAAAGTCAACAAACTTTAAGTATAGAAAGCTTTGATCTAAACTTATCAAACTTTTCTCCAACAAGTGGCTTAGTGAAAATATCAGCTAGTTGTTCTTCTGTGCTACAATGAATAACATGAATTTCACGACTCAGCAGCCTCTCATGTATAAAATGATACTGAATCTCAATGTGTTTGGTTCTCGCATGGAACACTGGATTCTTTGCTAGTTGAATGCCACTCTGACTGTCGCTATGTAATGTCGTGGGATTTTTCTGCTTCATGCCAACTTCTTCCAAGAATCAAGAACTAGCCAAAAGGAAGATTATCGATTGCAAAGCATTCTGAAAAAATTCGAAATGTTCAAATCAAAGCCAATTGATTTGCCATGGATCCAGGTTTCAGCTCATTGATTTAGGTGATGGTGTGCTCAGACCTGATATGGGATATACAATCAACACACCTTTTCAATTTAATTCAAAAATTAAGCATTGGAAAGCACTCAAAAGAGTGATGAAATACATTCAAGTGAAAAAGAACCAAGTTCTCTATTATTATAATAGCTCTGCTACAATATTATATTTATTTGGATATTCTAATTCATAATGGGAAGCACACTTAGTCAGCAGGAAGTCTACTTTAAGATATTGTTTCCGCCTATCGTTTGCACCAATTTCCTAGAATAGTAAAAAACAAATATCAATCTCATTGTCCTGGACTACAGTCGAATATGTAGCAGCAACACAAGTGATTAAGGAAGCCATCTGGCTAATGCTTCTTCTACAGGATCTTCTTCAGACAAATCAACTTGATGTGCATCCCAAAAAGAAGACTTATTTGTGTATATTTAACCCAACATTTCTATACTATTAACTATATATAACTAGTTTTATGTGCCCACCTATCTCCACATCAATCCATAAGAAGCAAAAATGGTATTGTGGTATAGATGATGAGTTTTAGACTGTCATTTATGCCAATTTATGCATAAATTGCATGGATTTAACACTACATATCACATAGATCTATAAAATTATACGTTAATCTTTCTATGTATGTCTAAATCTACCTACGTATCTTATCATTGATTGTTGGACCTATTGACAATGTGTTTGATAAAATCTGATCCATGAATAAATTAGTACACATTGACATGCATTGAAAGATATATGACACATTTATATCAACCTAAAAATGTTAAACCATTATAGCCATCTATCACCTTTCATCCACCCACTTATTCACAAATTAAGCCAAAAGACTTAAAAAAAATTGTCATTTTTGGCATAAATGATGGCTTTTGAAGAGCTATCATATAAATCAGCATAAAATGACGGCCTAGAATATTTAAGCCTATATTCCACATTTATCAATGATATTATATAGCAATCCATCCATGGTCACATAAAGGCACCTAATTACTTTATTAATAGGAATGATTACACTTTAAAGTGTTCAAAATTGTTCGATTCATTGATATGATATTGTTGAATATTTTTCAATCATCAGCTTTTATCCATCATTTATCCACAAATTAAGCCAAAAAACCTCAAAAAAGTTGTCATTTTGGCATAAATGATGGCTTTTGAAGAGTTGTCATATAAACCACCATAAATGTCAATTTTTCTAGGTTGTCATTTATGTCAATTAAGCTTAAAAGATGATTGAAGCCTATATGTCACATATATCTATGATATTATATATTAATCCATATATGCTCTCTCTCTCTCTCTCTCTCTCTCTCTCTCTCTCTCTCTCTCATCTCTCTCTCTCTCTCTCTCTCTCTCTCTCTCTCTCTCTCTCTCTCTCTCTCTCTCTCTCTCTCTCTCTCTCTCTCTCTCTCTCTCTCTCTCTCTCTCTCTCTCTCTCTCTCTCGTGCGCACGTGCACACACACACACACACACACACACAACACACAAATTATGCTTTCCCCGCTCTCTTTTCTTATTTCCGTCTTCTTCTTTCTCCTCTTTCTCCTTTTCTTCATTATCTCGATTGCCTAGCCATTTCCTTTCATTTCTTTCAACTTGCGCCGCTCTCCCCTTTATATCCTTCCTATTTGCTCAATTAAGCTTTCAAATCAACAATGAGCATATCCTACAACACAATTCTAGACAATGGTTACCCTTCTTTATGATCTACGGTTTAGGCATTACTGATGTTTGCATTTTGATTGCAAGTTTTTTATCCCCCCACTAGAATCATCTATGTCTTTGCAAATCATTTTCATCAGATGTTGCTCGGTGGCGATACTATGAGTTTATGAGTTTTCTCATGTGCATTCTATGCAATTCCTTACTCCAGAGCATTATTGGATCATTTATATGATTATTTACAACATTATTAGCTTTCCAAGCTCTTTCCTTGTCTTTTTTGTTTATTAATTTTAGTGCATCAGAAGTAACTTGTGGAACATCAGAAAATAGGTCCCGAAGTGTGGGTTGAAGGTTGTCTCAAATGGCTAGAGGCCATTTTTCAGAGGTTTCCTTTTATGATTGCAAGACAATTATATTCTAGGGACGAGAATCAAACAAATCTTTAAAGTCATGATGAAGCTTCAATATTAATCTAATGCAAGTATACAAGTTACAAGGGATGTAGATGGTAACCCAACTACTCCAACAAGGCAGTAGAAATTCTGGAAACTTTTTGAAAAATCTCACGTGCATAGTAGTTGTTTAAGAATGTTATTGTGGAGCCTAGATGTTATCTTTAATGAAACTCTAGACTCCTTCCAATGTGTTATAACAATTGAAAACATATCTAATATTGCCTTTCACCTTGAATCCACATAAGGCCACTAGTGAATGTTGTTGTCTTTTCTCTTTGAGACTTTGGAGTGTTGGGTGTCGAATGTAGTATGAGTCCGATCGCTGGGAAGTGACAACCTCGCCTTCACCTGCATAGCACAAAAGAGAGAGATGAGAGAAGAGAGAGAGAGAGGATGAGAGGGAGAGAAGAGAGAGATGAGAGAGAGAGAGAGAGTGAGAGAGGAGAGAGAGAGAGGAGAGAGAGAGGTAGTGAGAGAGATGAGGAGATGAGAGAGAGGAGGAGAGAGAGAGAGAGAGAATGCCTAGGTTAAGGAGAGGCTTGGCTCCGATCACCTTTCCAAAGCTATTCACACCCAACCTGGGGGAGAGAGAGAGAGAGAGAGAGAAGAGAGAGAGACGACAGTAGGAGAGAGGGAGAGAGAGAGAGAGAGAGAGAGAGAGAGAGAGAGAGAGAGAGAGAGAGAGAGAGAGAGAGAGAGAGAGAGAGAGAGAGAGAGAGAGAGAGAGAGAGAGGAGAGAGAGAGAGGAGAGAGAGAGAGAGGAGAGAGAGAGAGAGAGATGAGAGAGAGAGAGAGAGAGAGAGAGAGAGAGAGAGAGAGAGAGAGAGAGAGAGAGAGAGAGAGGAGAGAGAGAGAGAGAGAGAGAGGGAGAGAGGGAGAGAGAGAGAGAGAGAGAGAGAGAGAGAGAGAGAGAGAGAGAGAGGAGAGAGAGAGAGAGATCAGCAAAAGTCTCCTCCTTGGATTGAGAATGTAAAATGAGTACAAATGGTGCCCTTTTATTCTTGGAGAGGCCCTTTTCCCATTCATTGGCTACTTGAAGTGGCAAGGATTGAGATCCTAGCCTTTCAAAGAAGCACAAAAGATCTAGTGGTGCACAAAGAAACAAAACCCAACTACCACCATTTGAATTTGACTCCACCTTATAACTTAGGACTTTGGGCCTTTTAACTTATTTTATTTGCACCTAGGGCCCAAATCACTAAAAATCAACTTAAACTACTTAATTAATGTGCTCATTGGGCTGGGCTTATACACGCAAGAAGCCAGTGACTCGCACTTATTGCTCTACTGTACTGTGGTGGGGACCACTTGGTAAGGTTTGGCCAACAGTAGTTTTAGTGGTGGGACCCACTAATTTATTTATGTACAGGAAATACCCACAACATGGTCCTCGGCCCAAAGTAGTGCCGGTCCCTCGACACTTGCCTACAATTGTCATGGAGGAGAGGTGCTATCGGAAACTCCAAAAAACCCAAAAGAATTCAAAAAATCCCTTGTAGAAAAATAAAATAAAAATTTAAAACTCAAAACTAACCCTCACAGAGATCTCTGAAGTTCCATCTCATTGAGACAAGGAAACAAAGAAGTTTATGAAGGTTAGATCCCAAAAAAGTAGCTAAATTTACACATAGATGGAAGGATTACTGCATAATACGATAGATATATGTGATATTTGGACTTAAATCAATCATTTAATATGGAAGGTTAGGATGGAGTCAGTTCTTATACTTCAAGATGTTATGGACATAGTACTTGGTAATTGAGGAGGAGCCTCAAGCACAGCTTGAAACACCAAGTATAGGAAGAGAGCTAGTATGGCTCTACACTTCATTAAAATGAATGACTCTAATGAGATTCTAAGAGAAATTGATCTTGCTCCACTGCTAAAGAAGCTTGGGATGATTTAAGTCCATTTATGAAGCTAAGAACACTTCTAGAATACTCACTCTTAGAAATCAGATTTTTCAAAGTTTTCAAAGAAGTGAGGAGAGTGCATCAAATTATGTTCTGAGAGTAAAAGATCTTCATAGGAAGCTTGCTTGTGTTGGTGTAACAATCAATCAAGATAAGCTAGTACAAGTCATTCTAAATGGCTTAAAGGAAGACTATGAAATTTTGTTCAATCCTTTGCCATAAAGGAGGAGTTGCCCAATTTGGAAACTCTTCAAGGAATTCTCATCTCTGAAGAAGCTAGGCAAAGTTACAAACTTTCTAGGATGAACAAACTCGAGCATATTGGAAGTGACAAAGCACTCTTTGTCAAGGACAAAGGAAGGAGCAAGAACCAGTTTTCTCAAGTTTTCAACAAAGACAAAGACAAAGATGGTGAAGAGGATGACTCAACTCATCCTTCTACTTCAAAGACCAAGAAGAAGAAAGTCAAGTGTTTCTTTTGTGGCAAGAAGGGGCACTATGTCTCTAATTGCTTCAAAAAAAAAATCAACTCAAACAAGCAAATCTCTCTAATGAGAAAGAAGAAAACTTTATTGCAAGTGATGGAGAAGGATCACTCATGGTGTCAAGCTTTTCTTCAACACCCTTCAAAAAAGATGGAGCTTGGTACATCGATAGTGGAGCCTCTTCACATATGTGTTGTTCAAAGGAGGTCTTTTGACTCTATTGTACCTTATAAAGGACTTAAAAGATCTATCTATACTACAAATGATCATGAATGCTCTATTAAAGAAATTGGCAACATTCTTTCCTAAAGTTCTAATACTTTCCAATGTTCTTTTTGCTCCTAAGCTTACAAAGAACTTGATAAGTGTTGGAAAGTTGCTTGATTGTATTCAATTCCAATATTTGTTTTATCAAGAAAGATGATGAGATTCTAGCTAGTGGATCTAGATATGGTGGCATCTTCAAGTTAAATTCTTATGAGAATGCAAACTTGAAAAAACAAAATGTTTCTAACTACAAAGCCTTGCTAGCTTTCAGCCCTCCACCTTTGACGCGAAACACGAAGACAAACGGTTCGCAAACACGAAAGTCACAAACGGTTCGCGAACACGAAAGTCAAAGGAGACGATCACAAACGGCTTTGCCAACATAAACATGAACAAGAATCTTTTGCGATCCAGTACGAGAGAAGGGGAGGGAGCGCCATCTCAGGTCCCAAAGGAGGTCCTAGAGCAAGCGGCCTTACTTCACCAGGCCCAGCAACGCAGACAAGCAGTAGCGACAGCAGCAGGCAGCTCCAGGACGGCATGCACTTCCGGCTCTGATCCTATGGGCATGATTCCGTCCACATATGATAATCTCCTCTCCA
>MU834619.1:0-45609 GCA_029204225.1 Diphasiastrum complanatum | reverse complement strand
AAGTAAATAATCATATCTCCCAACATAATGATTAGTTTCACATGCATTCTCAAAGATTTGAATTATCTATGAGGATCCATTCTTCCATCAAATTTTGGTAAATCTAATTTTGGAGTTCTGCATTCATATGCAGGTGATCCTCATCTAGGAGATAATCTAACAAGTACATAATCATATCTCCTAACATAATGATTAGTTCAATTTTTTGGATCATGTATGACATATCTTAATTGTGGTCTTGTTCGTTGACTTGATTCAGGTTGTTCATTTGGAAGATTTGGTTTTGGAAGATAACTCTCGTCATAATTTTTAGTATCCATGATTTGTATGAAGTAGTATTACAATACTACTTGTTTATCCTCCCCTCATAGAGAGTGGTTGGGTATAGGGATGAAGTAAAGAATGGATGTATATGTAAAGGGTTCGGTCAAAAATAAAAATAAAAAATCTAGCTAATGGGAGCGTGAAAACACATGAATGAGAAAAAGGTATTTGATTAGTTGTAAAAATTGCTGCTCGGGTCAAAGCAATACTATGGTGCGTGTCAATAGAAATGGTTAGATGAAACAATTAAAAGAATGTTACATTCTTGATTGAGTTCTTGATTTGACAAGTAAAGAACATGATCATCAGAACAGAACATGAATCAAACTAGAAGAAATTGAATGTGTTAGTCTACAAAGTATTTAAGAAAATAAAGTAAGAAAAAAGTGTAGACAACTGAGATTGGATTGTAATCTTGTTGTATCTTGCACTAATCTAAGAGAGTCATCAACGACGCCAATGTTTGCTAAATGCTTCACTTCATAACTCATTACTAATACTGATTTCTCTCACTTGTCATCAGCACTTTCTTGGAACTAGATCCTATAGTGTCGTCCGTGTCGTATAGGATCCGAACGCTGGGAGCGTCAACCCCACCTTCACCTATATAGCAAAAGGGAGAGAGGAGAGGAGAGAGAGGGAGAGAGAGGGGGAGAGAATGCCTAGGTTGAGAAAGGCTTTGGGGGCTTGAGCACCTACCCAAAGCTATTCTATTCCAACGTAGAGAGAGAGAGAGAGAGAGAGAGAGATAGATAGAGAGAGAGAGAGAGAGAGAGAGAGATGGAGAAACCAACATAGTTTCCTGCTTGGATTGAGAATGTTAATTGAGTACAAATGGTGCCCTTTTATTCTTGGGGAGCCCTTGTCCCATTCATTCTATTGGCTACTTGAAATGGCAAGGATTGCAATCCTAGCCCTTCCAAAGAAACATAAAAGATCTAATGGTGTACAAAGAAACAAACCCCACCTACCACCATTTGACTTTGACCCAACCTTGTAACTTAGACTTTGGGCCTTTTAACTTAACTTATTTTATTTGCACCTGAGGCCCAAGTCACTAGAAAACAAAACTATTTAACTAGTTTGCTCATTGGTGGCTATACACGTAGAAAGCCAGTGCCTCGCACTTATTGCTCTACTGTATTGTGGTGGGGCCCACTAAGTAAGGCTTGGCCCATAGTGGTTTTAGTGGTGGGAGCCACTTATTTATTATTGTACAAGAAATATCCACAATAGGGTCCTCGGCCCAAAGTAGTGTCGGTCCCTCGGCGCTATGTCTGCATTTGTCGTGGAAGGGCATTGTTGTCGGTTCATTTATTGCTGGGACATGGATGCTTTAGGAAAAGCATGGATAGAATTCGCTTACGTAAAACCTAAGGTTTATTGGTTGTTGATCAACAAGAACCTGGACTTGCCAGATTTTTAATAATACCCATAAGGGTCTAGTGGCCATTCTAGATAACCTTGTTCATCGACAATTGGGTGGTCGAGGCATTCCATCAGAGCATCCCAAGATATAACTTGCTGATATGGCTCCTCATAGATTGGCGCAACTGGTCCCAATGTCCTAGACTTTTTCCAATTCGTAACTTGGTCACGACGTGCTTGTTTGACTACTTTGTCTATCCAGGTATTTGTGGTATGCCATAACCTGATGACTTTTCTCAACAGTCAATCTTACAAATTGAGGACAAGGTATTGTCGTTGTATGCGCTGGTGCTTGCTGGACTGGAGGCCTATTTGGGCTTGAATTCCCTGGATTTGGCCTTTGAAGAATGGATATCCCCGGGTTTGGCGTTATTTTGGGCTGCTGTATTCCCATAGAGGGCCCAATCTTCAACCATTTTTCAGAAAGATACTTCCAACTATTGAATTCTCCATTTCCTTAAGTTTTTCCCAGTAGATGACAATATCATCTAAGAATACCACTAGGCATTGACCCGAGTATGGACGAGAAACCTCGTTCATATACAGTTGAAATGACCTAAGTTTATTCTTTAAAACCAAAAGGAAAAATTCCATATAGCTGAAGTATACCAATAGATATCCAATATCTAGACCCAAAATGGTACAAGGAATTCAATTCCTTCAAGAAGATCACTAATTGCATTATCCGATAATCCAGAGATCTAAAACCTCTATCTGGATTTTCAAGACCAGATATGCATATATCTATTCCACCAAATACCGGAGATTTGTTCCTAATGGATAGCAATAATCCAGTTCAGAATTGCAATTTAACAAGAATTTGCACATGGCTTTACCGTCACATAAAACAACCCATCTGGCTAGTACTATACTCCCAACTTCCTATCATCTGAGAGTTACAACTCTTAGGAATAAGATTCTTTACAGTATAAATGTGAACCCAGTGTCCATTCTCGTTCCATGTCACAATTTCTTATAACAAATAGGGTCAACTCATGGTCCTATAGATATTCAAAATAAATTCAACTTAATGAATTCAAAAAAACCAATTGCTATGCAATTTCCAAATAGGGATTAATAACCAATCCAAATTACACAACATTGTCACATTTACCTACACATGTGTCTCATTTTCTTCCTCCCTTAGATTTTTCGGTCACCCAAAAATTCTTTTAGCGAAGGTCCCCAAAAATGACTTAGACACAAGTAAATGCTAGGCTACTTCCCTTTTGATCACACCAGTTCCTTTTCATCACTTTGTTAAAGTTGCTTGAATCAATGGAAAATCAATAACTTTTGGCTCCAAGTACTCTTTACAATATTCGATACACTTGATTTTTAATCGAATATAGAACTACTTTTTTCAAAAATTACGACCTTATTCCATTTATTCACTTTAACAAATATTTGAAAAGCTTTAATTTACCCAATTTTAAAGATCAAAATCATTTAAGATAAGATTATTGGTGCACCACCGAGTCGAAAAGGAAGAAACGATAAAAAGCACAGTACCAGGAACCCATAATTCCACTATCTGGATACTTTCCTAGAGAAAAATTACCATGAAGAATCAGTATTTTATTGACAATCCTAAATTCATGGATCTAATCACATAGACATAGCAGTTAGGATAGTAAAATTTTTCTCCAAAGATTCTCTTGGTTAAAGCTAGGAGAATAGGTAATTCATTTCTCAATTGTCTATTTAGGTAGATTTACAGAAAATCCCCTCCCGAATTGACCAAAACATTGATTACATCTAATTTTTTTTTTGCAAAGGCCTTTTGAAAAAACCGGGCTATGTAAGCAAAAATCCTTTACAAATAGCCATGCATTATCCCAAATGCACCAAACTGCCTTGCAAAAACTATGAATGTAATCACTAGGTTACCGGCATGCACTACTTAGTGGACTAACTGATAGCCATGCGACAGGGTCAGGACCCCCACTAACCATGCATCCCATTCCTCGAATGGAAAACTTTATTGCATGTTAGTTAAGACCCCTCACCCATTCAAAACCTAAAAGGACTTTTGGTTCCCACAGCCGTCAGAAGGCTTCCAGGCCGCGACCTCCAACGAGAGAGAGAGAGAGAGAGAGAGAGAACTTGCAGGACAGGAGGCTGGATCAATTGCTCCAATCAACTCTATCGCTACAGTCGCTGCAAAAAAAGGTTTCCACAACCTACACCACTCCACCATAACCCATAAAGGATCCTGAGGAGGTTCAATTAACACTTCTGAAAACTGATTCCACAGCGACCTCTCCAATTCTCAATTTCAGCCAATGACCATCTACTCCCAGTCGCCTATAGCCAACACCTCTCCAGACATATCCTTGTTTGGAATCTGACATACAAGGAGGAAAACATATGTCTATAGCATGTTTTAGCTTGGCTGCACTTTCCAGGCAAACCAACACTCAGGCGGTTCAGCAGTAGGGAGCAGAATAGCTGTCCAAAATGACCCGAATTCCACTAACTCGTGGCCACCAACGTTGCACAACAGGCTCTCTTCAACCACTGTTCACGATTTTAAATGACAGGGTTACCCATTCACATAAGTTTCATTCCCAAACACATATGCAGCTACATATTGCAAGGAGGTGTTTCTCATGGAACTCAAGTTCATGCAATCAAGTATTCCAAACAATCATAATCGTTTCAACAGGGAATAATTAACAGATCAGGGTGCTCCAACTTCTACAATCTCGTCTTTTTCTGCCAAAAAATTAGAGAGCAATCACTCAACAATATCCAATCTACAACTTTGCATGTTCTTTAAGTTTTAGAGGATTAGTTCAAAATTTACAAATCCTCATCATGCAATCAATTCAGTTCAAGCTCCCAGCTGCAGTAAGTCTATTAATTTGGGATAAATTGATCCTCACACCAATTTATAAACAAACATCCCGCAGCTGAACTTGAAACTAATTGTGTAAACATTAAGGACTCAAGTGAATTATTCAACTCTCTAACATATTTAGGCCACATAACAAGCAATAAATCTACCAAAGCAGATTACTTTACATCAAATGAAAGCATTCTCAAGGTTCCAGGAATTTGACAATGAACCACCATATTTGACAAGCATGCTTCAAACCGGAATTAGTAACTCCAACTCCAAAATTCCCTTGAGAAATTAGCACTCCAACCAGGACGTAAATCCAAGTGCTTCCAGCTTCCAATTTGGTGTAGAGCTTGTTTCCATCCCATCCAAGACTGCATCTTAGCCGGGCTCTGATACCAATGTAAGGACCAGTAGGAAAAACCCCTAAGATGAGGATAGGAAAACACAAGAGAGACTATGGAGCAAAACCACCCAACCAATCCTAGATCCATCCTGGAGAATCCTCCTAAATCTAGCCCCCAAGCCATGCCAATGTGACAACAAGAAGAGAAGAGTCATAAGGTAACCTAGACCAAGTCCTCGATGAAATAATCACTACCTCAATATATAGAGAGTAGGATCCTGTGCATGAGTCCATGCAATTCCCATGCAAGTCAACTATCAAAATGTTACAGCTCTACATGCATACCTCCTGCCTATATCAGTCACATGTACATGCACTACTCCATATGTCTCAATTAGAGTGTCTGGGTCCTCTCAAGGTCATTAGTCACCAACAGGCCTCGACATGGAATAAAATCTAGGCGTGAACAATAATCTCGAATACTGGAGGGCCGGTCTACCATATTAGGACTATTCCAGGTCCTTAACCGAATATGGTCGTAACACTCGCCCTCTTAGCAATAGCTAGATCTGGGTCAGATCTAATTTGTGTGAAGCTTGCAAAGGTTCTTCCTCCAGTGGTGCGAGAGTTATTGATGTCTGCGAAGGTTCTTTAGATAAAAAATTCATTTTTTTCCTTACAAATCATTCAATATCTCAAACTAACTCTCACAGACTTCATCACTGATGGAAAATAACATTTCGAAGAGGATGAGATGGTCTGCGAAGGTTATTTCTTAGTGATGCAAGAGTTATTGAGGTCTGCGAGGGTCTAAAATCACTTTTTGCCCACAGAAAAATCAATAATCCAAACTAACACTCGCAAATTTATGGATTTTTTATGGGTTTATGGAAGGAGTTGGGAACCGAACCACCCACCCCACAATCTCTCCCTATAGCACTTTCAAACAAAAAATCAAGACAAAAACGACAAAATCTCAACAAAAACGACAAAACTCACACTAAATCACACTACTCTACCCCTAAAATCCGAATTTTTTTGTGTGAAAAAAGAGAAGAGAGAGAAGAGGAGAGGGAGAGACAAAAGAGAAGAAGCTATGCGGCGAGACAAGTGTGTGGTGCTCCCCCGACAACGGCGTCATTGCAGTGTCGTCCATGTAGTATAGGGTCCGAATGTTGGGAGCGTCAACCTCGCCTTCACCTGCATAGTAAAAGGGATAGAGGAGAGGAGAGAGAGAGAGAAGAGAGGAGAGGAGAGGAGAGATAGAGAGAGAGAGAGAGAGAGAGAGAGAGAGAGAGAGAGAGAGAGAGAGAATGCCTATGTTGAGAAAGGCTTTGGGGGCTCGAGCGCCTACCCAAAGCTATTCTATCCTAACGCAGAGAGAGAGAGAGAGAGAGAGAGAGAGAGAGAGAGAGAGAGAGAGAGAGAGAATCAATAGGGTTTTATCCTTAGATTGAGAACGTAAAATGAGTACAAATGGTGCTCTTTTATTTTTTGGGAGGCCCTTGTCCCATTCATTCTATTGGCTACTTGAAATGGCAAGGATTGCAATCCTAGCCCTTTCAAAAAAACACAAAGGATCTAATGGTGTACAAAGAAACACACCCCACCTACCACCATTTGACTTTGATTCAACCTTGTAACTTAGACTTTGGGCCTTTTAACTTAACTCATTTTATTTGCACGTAAGGCCCAAGTCACTAGAAAACAACTTAAACTATTTAACTAGTGTGCCCATTGGTGGCTGGGCTTATACACGCAGGAAGCCAGTGCCTCACACTTATTGCTCTACTGTACTGTGGTGGGGCCCACTAGGTAAGGCTTGGCCAATAGTAGTTTTAGTGGTGGGATCCACTAATTTATTATTGTACATGAAATACCCACAACAGATCCCGTCAATTAAACATCCTACCACTTTTATTCAGATCAACCGAAAATACTTACTGCTCACAACAAATCTCTTTCCATCAACATTTTCAGAGTGAATGGAATATGGCAAGCAAGAATTAACAATCTAATTCTTAAGCATTCAACATCTTCTCCCGAGCCTGTCACTTTGGTTAACTACGGATAAGATCTACTCACTTATTGTGCTTCTTACAAGATTACTACTCACAAACTGCATATCTATCATCTCTTACTCACTAAATATAAAATTCTTACTCACATTTATAATTAATGTCATTTAACATCAGAATACTACAAGTTCTCAACACATGATTATATGCAACAAATTAGTACATGGACATGATAAGAAGTACTCCAAGGGTTCTCATTCCAATGACAATAGCTTGTTACATAACTCCATGCACAAGATGCGTGCTCACTCATCAATTTTGCTATTCACTACACTGATCACCAGCACATTATATCGACTATCCTTCTCTGGATTGCCCGATCCCGATCGACGACTGTCCGATTCTAACACAATCGAATCCTCTTCTTTTCTATCTCTTCTCTTCTTACCCGCCCTCCAGCTTCTTGGCTGTCACTTTCTACAACTGAATGTTGTTGAACTCCCCACTACCGATTCACATCCAACTAACTTTTATGTAACTAACTAGTCTTACACAACAAGATGCCATGGTTGGATTCATAATTACAAGTCAATTTACTCTAGTTCTTGGACTAACCGACACCAAAAAACATACCTTTGTCTGATTGTGATCTTGGTAGAGAATCTACCAACATCGACATAATTTGGAATGAAGTCATGTTGCAGCAAGAATCGATTGATTATATCAAACCAGACCCTTGGAGCTTGCTTCAACCCACCATAGAGAGCTTTCTGAATTTGCATACCTTGTGTTCTTGGCCTTGAAGGACATAACCCTCAGGTTGATAGATATAGATGTTTTCTTGTATGTATCCATTCAAAAAGGCTGTATGAACATCCATCTGGTGGACTTTCAGATCTTCGGCAGCTGCAATAGCAAGTAGAGATTGAATTGACTGAAGTTTTACTACTGGACTAAATGTCTCAGTGTAGTCAATTGCATAAGTTTGTTCATATCCTTTGACGACTAGGCGAGCTTTCCATTGGGTTATACAACCATCTGGATTGAGCTTCAACTTGAAGATCCATTTAGTGTTGATAATCTTTGCGTCAAGAGGAGCTTCGACAAGACACTAGGTCTTGTTCTTCATCAACGAATTATATTCAGCATTCATGGCAGTGCACCAATTGTCTGCATTAGAACTCAACAATGCTTTTGTTACTGAGGCAGGTTCATCATAACTGATGAATGCTTGAGGGATATAACGATCAGCAGCGTTGAGCAGACCTTCGAACAATAGTCGGTTGATGAGATAATGATTCTCCTTGTTGTACGACATGACTATCTTCGATTGTTGTCAGAACAGTCGTAGGTCAAAGTCTGTCAATGGTGATGAAAGTCATTGGAACAAACTCTTGCATTGGCTACTTCTGCTTAAAGTCATAAAATTTATCTTCAAGGAAGACAAAGTCTCGACTGACTGTGATTCGGCTCGATTCGACATTGTAGATTTGATAGGCTTTGTGTGATGTCGAGTATCTGATGTGAATACTTCTGCAACTAATAGAATCGAGCTTCTTTCCCAGGTTAGACGAAATCTTCTCATAGCAAAGACAACCAAAGTCTGACATATACTCTCTCCCATTATCTGTGCACAGGGTCTTGAGTTTGTGACTAGTCTGTGTCTCAGCAAACTGCTTGCATTTTTTGAGACAATTAAATGTCTCAAACTTGTTCTTGATGAATATAATACTGGTAAATCTTGAATAGTCATCGATAAATGTGATAAAATATAGTGCTGAACCTAGAGAGAGAATATTCATAGGGCCGCATAGATCATTGTGTATCAATTCTATAATAGACTTAGTTCTAGTGGCTTGTCCCTTTGGGAATCTTGATCTAGGTTGTTTGCCTAGTAAGCACATCTCACAAACATGTCGAATGTCAATGGAGGCAGTATCAATATTTAAACTGTTATGATGCATATACAAGATAGATCTCATATTTAAATGTCCTAATCTTTGATGCCATAGCTGGGCATTTGAAGTACTCAGATTGGTTAAAAGTGCATAATCAAGACTTAAAATGGACTAATTATTTTTTCTATTAGTAGAGAGGATTTCATTATGATCATTATCCGAAATAGTACATTGCTTTGAATTGAACAAGGCTCTACAACCTATATTGTTGATAGAAAGTAAATTCTTTGTCAGCTTTGGTACATAAGTACGTCCTTAAGCAATGTTGAATTACCATTTGGAAGATGAAGGCATATGGAACCTTGGCCTTTGATCTGATGTGTATTGGAGTCACCGAAGTAAATATACATCAAATCTGGTAGCGTGAGTTCTTCGAATAGGAACTTACATGGAGTCATGTGTTGAGAAGCATCGGAATCAAGATACCATAGTAAGGCATCTCTACATTGTTGATCATCTTGTACCATTAGTAGTGTCAGGTCTTCATGAGAGGTTATGGCAGAATCATATACTCCATCCTACTGCATTTTATTCTTTGCTTCATTGAGAACTTGATAGTCCTTGATGTCATGATTAGTTCTCTTGTAGTACTTGCATAAGAGTTTGGTTTTAGAGTTTTGATACCGTCGATTGTGCTGCTGTGATTGCTGGTCTGAATCAATTTGTTCAGTTTTATTCTTCTTGTCCTTCGAAGATCTCTTCTTCTGGAACTGTTGCTTATTCGAATAGAGGGCGACTGCCTTTGTATTCGATGTGGATAAGCTTTTCCTTCTTACTTCTTCTTGCAATAAACTTGTTGTCAACTTTTGTAGAGACAGGTCAGGAGCATTGCTCAAAAGCAATACTAAGTTGTCGTAAGAGGGAGGAAAACTGGACATAAGAGACATGTTAGCAGCTTTGTCCGATACTGGCGAACCTATTGTAGCTAGCTGATTGAGCAGCTATTTGAATTCATTTAGATGATTAGTGACTGAGGTACCTTCACTCATCTTGAGCGACAATAACTTCTTTCTCAAGAAGAGACGAGTCGATACATCTGTCATTTCATATAGACCAAAAAGAATGTCCCATGCTTCTTTGGAGCTGGAACAATTTGCTACATGAGCTATTTGTGAATCTTTAAAATTCAGAAATACAATGGCAAGTGCTTTTCCTTCATTAGCTTCCAAAATGGTTAGCATGTCAAGTTCAACCGACTTGGCTATTGAACCGTTGGTGTATTCCCAAAGTTCTTTCTTAATGAGTATCATCTTCATTTTGAATTTTCACATATGGAAATCATCACCGTTAAACTTATTGATCAAGCGGATCTCAGAAGATGTACGAATGATCTAAGAAATTATAAAATAGTCGTGAATACTATAACAGTTTGGACCCTTTGGCTCTGATACCACTTGTTGGGTTGTATATGCCACGTGTTAAGGTACTTGTATAAGTAGTAAGCAATAAATGGCAGATCACTCAAAGTTGACTCTTTGCAATTGCCAGGATTTATAGCTTAATACTCAATACAATCAAATTGGGTATTGTAATTTACCAACTTCATAATTCAAAGACCTGTGACTTAGCACGGGGCATTCACAAGAGATTGCCCAAAGTTTGAAGTTTAAATATTGGGCCAAGGTGCCAACTTCCAATTTCCAACTGTTAGTAGTCCATCTTTAATATCACTTTTTACCTTTTCATGAAGAAAAGGCGCCTACACCTACCTACGCAAAATCTGTGCGCCTCCTTTACTTAGAATTTGATATGAGAAATGCAAAATAGATACAATTTTATATATTTTTATTTGGAATTTAATATTAAAATTTTTGAAATGAAATTTGCATCGGGAATCCGTCCTTTATAAAATTAAATTTGAAGGGCAAGCTCTATATAAGGAAGTGACACTATGCCATGAACATTGTGAAAGACATTAATGTTAAATCTCGTGGGGTTGGAGTATCTCTCGAGAACGAGAACGAGGAATCAATAGCTATATTTCAAACTTTCTCTAACGTTATTTAAGTGGACTTTTGGCCATGTATGCCCAAAATGCGCTTAAAGATTCTAATTGGGTGGGCAAACAAGCATGTCACAACTCACACCACGTGTGTGGGTGTGTGCAGCAATCATAAGTTGCGATCTCGAGAAACCTTTTTGAGGTTTCCCTCCAAAAACCCATACACGAAAGAGTTCTTTGGCCTATATTGAGTGACAAGCTCTTACTTGCCGATTTTTTCCCATAAAATTCAACATTTATGACATAAAAAATCCTGTACAATTTTTGCCATGCCGACTATTAAGAAAAGATGCCGATTCCATTCTTGGACTATGCCGACTTTTCCGAACATTGGTTAAGATCTATAGTTTTCAGGAAAACACTCATGAAGCAATGGATTGTGGAACAAGTAGCGTCGGTTATTGCGTGACAGTGATGAAGAATAAAAAACAGGTGCACAAAATTCTAAAATGAAATTTGCATGAAAGTATATCCTTTATAGAATCAAATTCAAAAGGCAAGTATGTGAGGAAGTCACACGCGCGCACGAAGGGCAACCCTCAACATCAAATTTCAGCATGCGGCCCCACCATTAAAAAACGAAGTGCTTTTAAGATCCTCGTGACATATGAAAGAAGCGCGGTTAATGTTGTAACTTGGTTGGTATATGAACGTTCATTATCATCTCTGAATTGCTCGGCCATTTTTGTTAGTATGTGAACGTTTATTATCATCTCTGATTAATTGCTCAGGTTGTAGTTTGACATGACCCTTTGCAGTCCTGTTCATCTGATTGCCACAACCTGCTGTAGTCTATGAGATGTCAACCACAAATGCTAAGGTTTCCAAGATGGACGCTGCGACGAGAGGTTGAACCCAATCAAATAAGCCGATATCTTCAACTTCAATCTCTACTGATTGCTTATAACGTCTATATCAGCAATCCAAGGAATCTGCGCGAATCAGGACAACCGTGGAAGCTGGTTCTCTGTTTATTTTTTCCTCTTTAACACCCACATATGGTAAGCTGCGACTAGTCCAGCTAACACGATCGTAGAAGACACTATGGCGTCTATTGATAACGTGGCGCAGTATGAGAATAAACGCGACCTAACGCTAAAGAACGGTCACCTTGAAACGATACACAGCCAAGGAGAACCAACGGCACATTCTATGCAAGAACCATTTAATGTTAAAATGCCTCGAACAAGTGGAGAGCCAAATGGTGCGAATAGAGAAGACACAGAAAGCTCTAAAAATGATAAAGAAAAAGACTCTTCCCAAACGCATCCTGCACTTCCATTCTACAAGCTCTTCACCTTTGCAACTTGGTATGACTATATACTGATGACTTTGGGGACTCTCGGAGCCATCGTTCATGGTGTAGCGCTGCCAGTGTTCTTACTCTTCTTTGGCAAACTGATGAGCAGTCTTGGTACCTATCAAAACGATCCCCGTAAGACCTACCGTGAAGTGTCCAAGGTTTTTTCTCCTGTCTCATTTGCTCGACGAGGAGTTTTTTGCATATAGCTACCAAGTCCCGATTCTCAAGTTGTTGCAGTTTATAAGCTTATGAAGCTAATATAGGAAAAAATTATCACCCTTTTGGCGATTATTATTGCAACTTATGGATTCTCAAATAGACGCCCCCTCTGGGTAAAACTGTGGTAGGCAATGACGCATGAAGCTAGAAGCACCTTTGTAGGTCTTGCAGCATTGTACATGGAGGAGCTACGCCACAATATATTGTTGTCGATTTCGTGTTGTTAAGGCACGCTTTTTCGATATGTAGTTTTGATTGTATGTGAGAACCACTTATATCTATCTTTACGTCTTTTACTCGGGAAAGGTTGAATGGCTTAAACCTTTATAAGGCATGCCAACCAGGTCTAGAAGGCGACGATGTGCAGATACATAATTCATAAACTGAATTGTTTTATTGGAGAGAATTCTTATTGTTTGAGACTTTACAAAGCATGCCAACCTAGTTTAGAAGGCGAGGAAGACAAAAGCAAAGTGTAGATAGTTGATAAACTGAGTTCTCTGCAGCATATAACTTGAGGATTGCAAATACGTTTTAGCAAATCTTAAGAGGCCAGAGATCACAGAAAACGTTGAGAACTCCTTGAGTTTCAATTACGATATTACGTATGTGTCTAGATATTGAATTCGTCATGGTGCCAAATTTTGATTGCACTTTATTTCTAGTTCTTGTATGTATCCATTCTTTCAATAACTCAGGGGTGTTTGCTTATCTGAATTTGAACTCTATCATTTTGGCTCATTTATTCATTTAACCCCAGCACACCCCCCCCCCCCTCTCCCACTAGATCTACTATCTTTCAACTCCCAGAAAAATGAAAATTCATGGTCAGTTGAGGTCTTAAAAAGGAACTGGATACCGCAAAGCCGGTGGCTGATATTGCGGAAACCTTAACCTATCCTGTTTTCCTCGTTCTAAATATAAGCAGCATGAATGTCTGAATGAGAGCAACAATTTCATTTGACCTGGACAAATTTGTCCCAGGAGATTTTTTTCCTGATCTCAAGTTTTTGTCGGATTTTGCAGTATGCCCTTTATTTTATTTATTTGGGACTCAGCACATGCGCTTCATCTTGGATAGGTACACAACATCTTGGTAACAAAAATTTGTCCACTGGATTTTGCAGTTTCTGCCAAAATGAACTGAGTTGGTGTAGCTCGATTTATTTGATAGAAGCTTAGACAGAACGATGTGATTCTGATGCAGAGGTGTCTTGTTGGATGGAAACGGGAGAGCGGCAGGTGGAAAGAATGAGGATAGAATATTTGAAAGCTATATTAAAACAGGACGTCGGTTTTTTTGACACTCAAGCAAAAACAGGTGACATTGTGGATAGCATATCTACCAGTACTGTGGTGGTGCAGGAGGCAATCAGTGAGAAGGTGATTTTATCTGACATCATTTTATGATGATTTTGTTGTGAATTCTAGATCCTAATGGTTTCAATACTATCGAAGCTATATCCCTCTTTCCCGACTACGAGAGTGTTTCTTACTTGCAAAGGTGTTGCCTTTTTTTACACCATAAAGGTGCTAAGACACTTAGGCATTTGTCTTAGGACAATACTGATGATATTAAGCTCAGAACTCTCCCTTAATGAACTCCGAAATTTTCTAACTCAGAAATTTTTGAAATAGCAGTGTGTCTGTCCCACAAAGTCTGCTTCAACCAAGTAACATTTGAATTTAAAGCCAAGTTTAAGTTTCAGTTCTCCCTCCTTTGCTGGTAAACTAAGGTCAAGTCATGGTTCCTCTTCTTTACTATGAGTACTCCATTTGTTTTTTGTAATGAAGGATTTGTCCTTTGTAAATAAATGAGTTTGATTGTCAAACAAATACTTATCATGTAAATTATTTTCCCTTTTACAAATACTAATCATGTAAATTATTTTCCCTCATAATATTTCTGTGATAACATTCCACCATGTTTATTCTGACTATTTTCAAAAGAAATATAGGTGATCATTGTCCATGATCTGAAATACTACATTTTTGGATGTCGAGTGAAATTACTTTCAGTTCCAAGCCAGAGGACTGCATGAGTTGGTGAGATCATTGATAGATGTGGCAATTAAAGTTTGTGTCTCTTATTACCATAGATTTCTCTCTATTCTCTCCTACCTTGAGTTTTGTATATAGATCTAGTGTCTTTTTCCTTCATGTGAATGAAATTTCTTGGAATACGTCCTTGTTTGAATTACCTCATAAAGTTGATGATTCGTCCATCATTTGAGAGTGGGGCTTTGATACAAGGCGATCGATAAATAGGTGAAATACTATGTATCCATGATAAGGGGTGCTTTTTTGAAAGAGGAAGTTACAATAAAAAAATAAATGATATTTGTTGTGACAAAGAAGCGGCAACAAGGGCAAAACGGGTCCTTGAGTTAGTGCACTCGTGCGCCAATGACGGTAAAGTTAGAAATCTGTTTTGATCTGATTCATTAGTATAAGCTTCAAATGTGATACTGTTTGTATTGTATAGTTAGTCAGTCAGTTTACAGTTTTCAGTAGTGATTGGAACGTGACCCATTATCGTCATATTAGTCGGGCACTGGTCCCGTAGCCGGCTACTTGGGTTAGCCGAGTAGCCACACAGAGATAGGAAATTAGATGTATAGTGTTACTTGCAGTACTTGCTATACTCAGGGGCATGTCTCAAGTTTGTCGGTCGAATTTGGCATATTGGGCCCGACCTTAGTTTGGCAGGTGGTAGGCCAATTTTAAGACACCTATCTTTTCATGCAGGTTGTGAGTTACTTATATGTACAGTTTTCCTTGTAATATACTTAACTTTTGCTATGCCATCTTTGAGAGCTTGTGAGGAGTGGCTATGGTGATTGACTAATGTGATCTGCATACTGCACTAGATTCTATTGGAATTTTAACTTGGTATCAGAGCGGCAGGGTGATGCAGGTATGGACGATCCGGTGGAGCCATCGTCGACATCTTTCACCAGAAAAAACGGCACGAAAAGCGTCTCTGGAGAAAGGACACCGTACGGGGTGCAGGTGGTCCGGATGGCATGAAGCGGCAAAGTTCCTTCGATCGGAGCTTCGGGGAAGTGATCAGAACGATCGTCGTAAGGTGAATTTTTGGAAGAATTCACGAAAAATTGTTCAAAGCGGTGAGTTGCTTCAGAAAAACGACTGTGATGGAAAATTGGCTAGAACTTCTTCGGTAATTCATCAATTACTGAGTGAAGCAGATCGAAAGGTGGAGCAGGGTAGTGGCAACTCAGGGCTGAAAGGATTTTGAAATCCATTTACAGTGAAGAGAAAGAAGCAGTTCAGGGAACTAGCTATGGTGGCCTAGCTTTTGAAAAAATCAAAAAACCATGGATCTTTCTCTATGGTGGACGGAATTGGGCACTGTAAAGTGCTACCCTGCTTGATTCCACAAAGGCCAAGCAAGTTTCAGAAGCTTGGAGTCAGCCAAAAAAAGCATAGTAGGAGCAATTACTCCTTCTCAGAGGCTATGGTGAACAAAGGCAACTAGGGTTTACAGGTGAAAAATGATGGATCTTCCACTGTAGAAGATCATTTTCAGGTTTGTAAAAGCTTACAGCTGTGGGCACCCTGGTACTGCCAATAGGAGGCTAGGTGGTCGTGGTCAGCCATACTCTCATTAGAGAGTATTCAATCTATGAAGCTGTGATGGAAAAATGCAGCTAGGGTATTATGGGAAAAAGCCATGGATGTTGGACTATTGAAGATCAATTTCGGAGCTGTAAATTGGGGAGGTCGAGCATCCTGATGCTGTTAAGAGACTGGCAATTGGCCATGTGCAGCCGTGGATATAAGAGGGAATTGGATCGATCCAAGGAGGGCGGCCATCGTTTAGAAAACCAGCAAGGAAGAAGGAGATAGTGAAGAGAAGGGAGCAGGCCGCGGGGGGGCCGTGGGCCAAGCACGCGCCCTCACTCGAGTGGGCGTGTAGTGTATTGAACAGGTCAGCGGACGGACCTAGGCTCAGGGATTGGCACACAAAATGCGCGTGGATCGTCCGATGGAGTTGAAATAGGATCAATTGTGGGATGAGGCTTAATGTGGGCCATTGGATGAGGAAGGGCCATTGGGATATTGCTGAAAGAAGATTTGAAGATTTGAAGGGCAAATGAGGCCTTTATTTCATTAAAAATCTTCAAAAGAAATGGGCTGAAGGGACCCGACATTTAGATTCGTATATTCTTCATTAAGAAACTTTAGATTGAAGTTCTAGTTCATTTTGCAAGGGCGTTTCTTGGAGGAGCCTAACTAACTTAGCTAGAGGGCACCTTTTTTGGCAATCCTTGGGCCAAAATGACCCTTGAAACTGGTTGCTCAGAGCCAGCGGACAGAGCAACATCATCGAGCAGGGAGAAATGCGTTTTGGGGAGTTTTAATCACCATTCCATCGAGTGGAGTGCGAGTGACCTAGAGATGGGCTACATTCGCCGTTGGGTACTGTAGGGCCAAATTTGAGGCAATTTTTGGCTGGTGAAACCTGCTACAGGGCAGTACATTGAGGCATAATCGCTTCGAAATCATGTTTGCTTACTTCTGATAGGGTAACTGGGTGTTTGGAAGCAATTAATGCGGTATGGGGGAAAATGATAGCCGTTTTGGGTGGAGAAAGCTAGTATTGGCGACGGAAGTGCAGTTTGGCGTCGTGACTACTCATCATTGGCGACAATTTTGAGAGGGAAAGCAATCACAGGAGAGGTAGGCATGGTATGTCGGTTACAAGTGAAAAATTCTTGTGATCAGTTGCAACTCTTGGGATTCGAACCAAGCAATGTCGGGTGACATTTGGGGAACGCTCTCACAGGTATGATCGGCTGTGGCATTGTTCAATCAAGTGATAGCTACATTGACACACGCATCTGCGACTTGGAAATTTCTCGTTTGGAGGGAAATGGGGGTTAGTTTGGAGGTGCACACATTGTGATGGTCACGGGTGATTGAAGTGCAAGGTGGTGGAAGCCATTGGGCAAGATAGCGGACTTGCATTGGACGAAGTGTGTGTGGGACACACGAGAGATGAAGAACGGGTCAATAATCACACTTTGGAGACTCTTGGTGAGTGGTAATTGTGATGTTCTACGGGTTTTGCAGTTGGTAAGTCATTTCAGATCAAGTCATTGTAGCTATGGAGTAGTGTATCAGGTTTGTCATCGAGGAGATATACTTCAATAGCCAGTCTGGATAAGTGAAGTCAATTTGCCGTATCAGTATTGCATCAGGAATGCAGATTTCAGTGATGACAGGGTACAGATCGTTTGCTTGGGCCATGGAAGATCTCACAGGTTCACTTGGAGGGATATTGGCATGCACAGTCATTTGAGGGACTTGATGGTGGCTTTGGAGTTCACATCTCAGTGTATTCTCAGGTTTTGGTTTGGAACCATTCAGGAGCAGCTTGGAGCTAGCTTGGGGGAATATAGGAGGGGCACTACAGGGTAGATGCTCAGATCTTTGAGATCATGGATGACATTGGAATATCTGGTAGGGATGGACTGCAAGATGACATGGGATGATCACCAGGGAGCAGCTATTTTAGATTGGACTTGAGTCATTGGTTGATGGACAGGACTTACAGGTGCGATTCATGATGGAATCAAGAAGCTGCAAATGCAAATGGGCAAATGGTGAAGCTTTGTGAGCCAACTCTAGGTTGGAGAGCCGATGGAGATTGTACGATTAGGTGTGATCGGAGGGAAAACCGTGGTGAGTGTTTTGCCAGTGATCTATTTTGGAGGGGACACTGATGGCGAAAACTTCATAGTGTGCTCATTTGGGAGTACATGATAGCATTACAGCAAAGGGCCAGTTTTGGACATTGGCATCGATGGGGAGGCATCTACCATCATGGGCGTGGATAAGCTATTTATAGCTTTCATGTAGTTGGCTGTATTTGCAGGAGTCTAGGCTTGGTACAGGTGTTGGAACGTGTATAATTCAAATTCACAGGTGGTGAGATCAGGGAGAAGCCTAGAGGAAGTCACTCGGAGCCATGTACCTTAGTACGATCAGGGAGACAGTGGTCTCAGGATCCTGTGAGCGATGACTCATGGATGAGCTTGCGTTGGCATGGTGTCGGGTGGCACATAGCCAGAGAGAGCGAGCATATGCTAGGAGCCAGGAGGAGCAGGTGATGCTTTGGAGTTCGGCTTGTCTAGCAGGATGGTGACAAGGATTGGAGACATCAGGTGAGCATAATATGTGGATGACGAGTCCATTGGGGTGGCACTCAGGGAGATGCTACAGTTGCTCAGGTATGATACGTCATTGTATGCATAGTGGATGTTCTTCAATTGGTGCATCATGTGTGATGACCTAGGGACGGGTCATGCCTACTTAGAGGTAGGTGGCATGGAGTGTACCTGGGGTGGTACATATCCTGAGGGCATGGAGTGCATTACGGGGTGATGTGGATCGCAATGCCCATGGTTGTGAGCCAGCAGTGATAGAGATGTTTGCTCAGGGAGTGACAGTTGATACTTTGGCAAGTGATCAGGTGAGCTGCATGATAGTCTCCAGGTTGGCGTCACATGTAGTTTTTATCCATCATTATTCGGTAAGCAAGATGTAGTTTCTGGTTAGATCCAGTTGGAGTCTAGTTGCACTACAGGTTGATAGATTCTTGGGGAGCTATCAGCGGGTAATGGATACTTAGTGGTCAGATGGTACAGGGTACATGTTTCTGTTGGAGCTATCCTACCTGATATGCTATGGATCGTGGGTGAGTTGATCATCACGATAGTTGAATCTAGTATGCATTTGCTTTGGTTTGGATTGACATGATGGATACAGTGGTGAGATAGGCTCCTTTGTGGGAGGCCTATATATTGGTCAAATCAGAGTTGGCAACGTCAAGCATGGAAGTTGAGCCTACATGGGATGTAGGAGAGGCAGATCATCATCAAAATCTTTGAGAGATGGGCGAGCTACTCAGGTATAGCCTATGGTGAGGTTTGTGTACATTCACTCATTGTGTCCTTGGTAGACTCTTGTGCTTGGAGCATGGGGAATGGATGAGGAACAACTTTCAGGGCTTATTGGACAGGATGTCAGGGCAAAGCTGCTTGGAGCATGGCTTTGTTTGGGAGATACATCAGGGTTGAGGCTTGGAGCGCTCATTGGATTGATGGTTGATCTTAGATGATGTATGGTGACATCAGTTGGATATGCTTGGACGTGAGGGCATCTTGGTTACAGGTGCGGGCCATGGTTTAAGACCTAATTTGGTGACCAGTGGTGTAGCAGCGGATCTACAGATGACAAGTGCTGGTACGACAGGATACCACAATTTGTGCAAGCCTGGTCATGTATTTGACATATTCGTGTTGGTTTGCATGAATGTGTGCTTGCATGTTACCTTGTCACGAGGGTCTAGGTATGAGTTGGAGTTGTATGTGGTTATGCATTTGCTACGTCAGAAACAAAGTAGTCATTTATGATACTTTGTGAGTCAAACCTGGTGGTTTGTTGGTGTGCTTGAGTGTGAGTCAAGTACAGAGTAGTTGGGATATGCATAACATCTTTTGGACACTCCAAACGCTGCTGCAGTATATTTCTTTACTCCTATCACATTTGAGCTTAAGGGAGACAATTAGAAATCAGTTTTGATCTGATTCATTAGTATAAGCTTCAAATGTGATACTGTATTTATTGTACAATTAGTCAGTTTACTGTTTTCAGTAGTGATCAGGATGTGACCCACTATCGTCATATCAATCCCGTAGCCGGCTACTTGGGTTAGCTGAGTAGCCACACAGAGATAGGAAATTAGATGTACAGTGTTACTTGCAGTACTTGCTATACTCGGGGGCATGTCTCGAGTTTGTCGGTCGAATTTGGCAGCAGGTGTAGGCCAATTTTAGGACACCTGTCTTTTCATGCAGGTTGTGAGTTACCTATATGTACAATTTTCCTTGTAATACACTCAACTTTTGCTATGCCCGCTTTGAGAGCTTGTGAGGAGTGGCTATGGTGATTGACTGATGTGATCTGCATACTGCACTAGATTCTATTGGAATTTTAACTGGTAATGTCCATTGGTGGAGCTTTTTATTTCTTCATCT
Organism: Diphasiastrum complanatum; assembly: GCA_029204225.1. Classification (NCBI taxonomy): domain Eukaryota; kingdom Viridiplantae; phylum Streptophyta; class Lycopodiopsida; order Lycopodiales; family Lycopodiaceae; genus Diphasiastrum; species Diphasiastrum complanatum. Next base: position 25,100 of record MU834619.1, on the reverse strand, counting down.
TTATTGATGATTACTCACGTCAGACTTGGATCTACACGATCAGAGAGAAGTCTGACACATTTGGATGTTTCAAGAACTTCAAAGCATTGGTGCCAGGATCAAGGTACTTAGATATGATCGTGGTGGTGAGTATCGATCCACAACTTTTATTGATTTTTGCAAGGAGCATGGCACCAAGCAGCAATTGGCACAGGTTGATACACCTCAACAAAACAAAGTAGCTGAGAGAAAGAATTGCACCATTGTCGAGGTTGCTAGGGCAAAGATGAGACACATATGGGGATTACTAATTCTTTATGGGCTAAAGTTGTAAAAACTGCTGTATTCCTGCAAAATAGAAGCCCAACAGTTGCTGTACCTAATTGCACACCTGAAGAGGCGTTCAATGGTAAAAAGCCTGAGATGGATGGGTTGCGAGTATTTGGATGCTGCGTTTATGTTCACATACCCAAGAGCGAAAGGACCAAAATGCAGGTGAAGGCCTTGAAGTGCATCTTTACAGGGTATGATGAGCAAACTAAGGGGTATAGATGATATGATCCACTTGGACGACGCATGCACATAAGTCATGATGTATTGTTTGATGAGATCCATAGGTTTGTAGATGAAGAAAGGGATAGTGATGAACTATCCAAGCTTCTCAACGAGGATAAAGCAACTCCACCACCACAGGAAGATCATCAGGACGATGATGAAGAACGTGGTACTCCTCCCATTGTGGAAACAAGATGGAGAGTGAGAAACAAACCTGTTGAATCAGAAAAGACCGAAATTGCAGGTGACAAGAGGAAGGAAAAGGATGGACCTTGGGATACCTATTCACCTCGCAGTGGATCACCTGTACCACGAACCTCATGAGTGACAAGGAAGGCACAGTTGCTGAGTCTAGCAAGGAGGGAGAGCTACGACGTTCCATGAGAGAGACGACGGAAACTGACAAATTTCAGGATAATATCATGCTCATGAGCAACATCATTTTGTCTACTGAACCCTCTTGCTTTGAGGAGGTCAAGGATCAGGAGATTTGGCAAAAATCAATGCAACAGGAAATCGATTCCATCAAACACCATGACACTTGGGAGATAGTGGATGCTGCAAAGGGCAAGAGACGCATTGGTAACAAATGGGTATACAGGACGAAGTACAATGCTGAGGGAACCATTGTAAAACACAAGGCAAAGCTTGTAGTGAAAGGCTATGAGCAGAGTAAGGGCATTGACTAAAGGACGCTCCTGTGGCTAAGTGGAACACACTTTGCATGGTGATTGCCTTGGCAACTTGATTTGGATGGAATCTACATCAAATGGACGTCCACTTTTTTGAATGGTAAGCTTGAAGAAGAAGTATACATTCAGCAACTTAGTGATTTTGTGACATAGGGCATGGAAGACAAGGTATGCAGATTGAAGAAGGCCTTGTATGGATCGAAGCAAGCACCACGTGCTTGGTACATCCAGTTCAATGAGTATCTCCTGTCTAGAGATTTGATACACACTTCTTCAGATTTCAAACTTTACTACTTTGCTCGTGACTCTAGCATCACACTGATTGTGTTGTACGTAGACGACCTCATAATCATAGGCAATGATGATGATTTGATTAATGCAATCAAGAAGGATCTATCCTACAAATTTGATATGACTGACCTTGGTTTGATGCACTATTGTTTGGGAGTGGAAATATGGCAAAGATGCGATAGCATCACACTCACGCAGCGAAGTACGTGAACGAAATTTTGAAACATTTCAAGATGTGTGACAATAAGCTAGTGTCTACACCTGTGGAGGTTGGTAAGAAACTTTCTAACCAGGATGAGAGTGTGCTAGTTGATGCTACTTTGTTTCGTCAATTAGTTGGTTCACTGATTTATCTCACAACTACTCGTCCTGATATAAGCTATGCTGTAAGTGTTGTGAGTCAATTCATGGCTACACCTAGGGACACTCATTGGAAAGCAGCGAAGAGATTTCTTCGTTACATTAAAGGGACACTAACCCATGGATTGTTATATGAGAGACAACAAGCTTTACCAGTTTTGCAGGGCTTCGTAGATTTGGATTGGGTAGGCTGTGTAGATGACAGGAGATCCACCACAGGTTATGCTTTTCATATTGGTAATGGTGTGTTTTTTTGGTCTAGTAACAAGTAGGATATAGTTGCTCTTTCCACCATAGAAGCAGAGTACAAAGCCCTATGCTCAGCTACGCAGGAGGCAATATGGTTAAGAAGAATGATGGAAGACATAGGCATCTTGCAAAGTAAGCCTACAATGATCAGATGTGATACCAGAGCGCCATTCAGCTAGCCAAGAATCCTGTATTTCACGCCCGCACGAAACACATAGAGATCAAATATCATTTCATTAGAGAGAAATGGTTATCTATTGAAATAGATGTAGTTCATTGTAGAACAGAGGATCAACTAGCATATATACTTACTAAAGCTTTAAGTATTGATAAATTTGAGTTTTTTAGAGAAAAGCTCTTTGTAAGAAAAATAAACTAGGGCTTAAGGGAGACTATCAAATTAAGTAAGCCCGAGTTTATTTTGCAGTTTTGTGATTATTTCCCGTTTTAGCAGTATTTTAATATTTTTCGTTTATAAGACAGTGTGTGTGTGTGCCATGTCGACGACACGTACTGTGTAAAGTCGGGACACACGTCCTGTAACGGGGACCATATTGCCATGTAGTGGTACGTCCTAAAAGAGAGACTGTATATATGTACTCCTTTATCTCTTCTTTTAATAACAGTTCATGTGGTATTCTCTTGGGTTTTGGAGTGATCATGTATCTGATGCTTTGCTTGCTAAAGTTGCTAACAGTTATTGCCAGACAGATGTGTGATAGTAAGGTGTGTGTACACTTACTGTTTCTCGATATCTCATAAAGTGTTATCCTTTGGTGTACTTATTTTCAAAAATGGCGTGCTCGTACACATTTTAAGAAACATTTGGCACATTTTGTCTTGGCAGACAAGATGGTTCTGGCTGATCAAAGAGGCGCATCATATAGAAGGCAGCATCTGACATTCACAGAAGGGTGCACTTTTGCTTCTATTGGAGGGCACATTTTCTTCAAGTAAATTGGGCACTTTTTCTCAGGCAGATTAGTAGACCTTTGAGGGGCTCGATAGCAAGTTTTTTTCTCGTCGGCTGTAGGTCTTCTATTTGGAAATTAGGGCAAATTAGCACAGGTAGGTAGGACACATTTCTTCCTAAGAGGGGGTTGTTTTCCTGCAAACTAGCAGCCTTTCTATTCTGGTTCAATGTACTTTTTCAGGATATAATTTGCACATTTTTAGTACAACGTAGAACAATTCTTGAAGGACAAAATTTGTCACAATTTTTTAACCTATTACACCAATCTTACTGATTTTTGTCTACAAGTCTTGGGACAACATCAACTTTTCATTATTGCACCTAGTTGGGGCTATTTTGTGGGACTTTTTTCACAAGTTGTTGCTTTCTTTGTGGCATCTGATAGCACCACTGTCCTCAATGTTGATTTTGGCCTACATTGGACTTGGGGTGACTATTAGTGTCTTTTTCCTTAGGGTTTGTGCTCTTTTTGACATTACTCCACCTTTATCCCCATTATGCCACATGGGCTTGTTGCTTCGACTTCTCTTTTTGAGAGCCACCACACCACAACCATCTACTATAGACACTACTCTTTAGCAACTACAAGGCGTGAGCTAGCATCTTAATGGACTTGAGACCCAGTCTATGACTTTTCCTACTTTTGCAACCTCTTCTACGAATGCTCCACCATCTCCAATGATACTTCCATCTCCGTCGGGATCCACACTTTGCTCGAGAATTTCGAGAGAGAGGTAAAACTTTCAGCTTATTCTGGCTCTTTTGATGGGAATGAGTTGGAAAGTTGGATCACTAAGCTCGGGACTTATTTCTCTCTCTTTCCTGAGGCAGACATATAACAGATATATCTAGCTGCATTACATTTAATGGGCTGAGCAGCCACTTTGCAGTGTGTTCATTGCCAAGATCCTACTCATGAGGCCTTACATAATTGGATTACTTTGTCAGGATTTACCCACAACTATGGTTGACCCTCAGCAGTTAGTATGCCAATGAGACCTTTTTTGATGATTACAACATACTTACCCTACACGTTTCCTGGAGCTCTTTTAGTTGTTTTCAAATATATAGCTAGATAAGCTTAACTCATGTTTTTCAGTGATGGTTTGCGGGGGGGGCTTTTACGATACGATGTATCATTTTTCCCCTTATTTTATTGCGTCATGCTATGTCCCTTGCTTCTACATTGCAACATAAATAGCTTGAGTCTTCTTCTGAAATCCCTTGACCTAAGAGACCACTTGTGGCTAGACCTGTTGTCACATCTTGTATGAGGTCTCCAGCCCCTTTCTTGAGTGCTCAAGTGTTTTCATCCTGACATCTTGCTTTTATCACTCAAGTTCCTCCTGCTGAAATTTCTGAGATATGTGACAAGCGCCTACAGGGCTACACTTCTACTAAAGAACTCATTCCATCCTATTATGGGCCAAAACTTCATTTTGTCGCAAAATCTTGTGTACTACTTATGAATTCATGCCATACCTTTGATCTGCATTTATGAGTTGTTTCCACCCGATATTGAACCTTATGAATCAGCATGAATTGTGGTTAAGAATCGACAAGAAAATTATTTGCAAATTATTTTAGATATGATGCTAAAAATTATCTAGTGTATAATTTCTACAGTGTTTTGTATATATATCAGTTTGCTATTGAATATATACGTTTGAAAGTTCATTGTTCCTTGTAGAAAGCTAAAGCTTGAGACCAGACCAAATTAGTGTTCATAGAATCACAAGTGCACATGACAATGGACACAGTTCATACTTCACAAACTAGATTCCATGTTTCAACTTCCACTTAACATTGTAATTTATGATTTATCATGATCCATCATCGAAGATCTGTCTCACACTGGTAAGTAGTGAGTTGTGATCACAATGGATAAACATAATAATATAAATTCAAAACATTGAAAGCAAAATGGAATAGTTGAACAATGAACTATATAGTGAATAGACGTACAATCATGATGTCATGAATCATGAGTCATAATCTACATGACAAATCGACCTAGATTTTAGACTTACATATCTAGGTCCTCCAAATCCTTTGCAAATTGGGTTTTTGAATTGGGACCCACGACGGTTAAAAAATTTATAGTCCCGATTCTTTTTGATTTGAATCGAGACCTATCGATTCATTGACGAATTGTCAGCCAACGAATCGCGATTTATGGAAACTTGATATCATTTAATCTCTTGAGGTCCATATTTTTTTGGTTTAATTGAACCATGCTTCCGACCGAGTATCATATACATGGATTTGGGCTTATCACGTAGCTTTTCTGTTGGGATCTTTCCTCCATATGTCCAATATAATGTCTTGTTGGCCTTGCATAAAAGGCTGGTTTCTTCTTCAAAGCAACTCCATATATGCTTGGAACGCTGTCCCGGCCTCACCACATTATTTAAATTTCTGTCTAGGCTAAGCTTTCGTGCTTTCTTCATTATTACCCCCTTTGCTCGGTTTGAAATTCTGTTGAATTTGACAAAGTTTGCTCCACTCTCGATGATCGATTTGCACAGGCTATCATTCTTAATAAATAGCCACCATGTCACCCCACGATTGTCAATGAGAATGCCCTTCGGGTTGGTTGTATGTACCACTTGTTTCTAAGGTGCAAATTTGAAGTTTCTACGTAAATTTTTAGATTTCAAAATAGAGGTGGCCAGCTTTTATGTCTCCAATTGAATAAGCAACTCCAAGGGAAGCCAAAAATATAGTCAACAACAATAATTCCCTTTGTCAAGAAACATGTGAATCCCCTTGAGGATGGCCATCTCTTTAAGCTCTTGATGCATATAACAAGTCCATGAATCCCACATAAATTGAGTAATTTTTAGGGATATCGAGTGGTAACATCCATAAGTATCTCTCAATACTCGTATCTTTTGATGACATCTCCTAACCAAAGACAATCGTCACTTTTGTTGCTAAAAACAATTTGGGCATTTCCGGCCCTTCCACTGAAATCTCCCATTAAAATAACATTCCCTTCAACTTTGATTTTCACCACATCAAGGCTGATTGCTCTAAAGGGTTATCGAAGCTCATAATTGTGTAGAACATAGACTTTTGGGGAGAAAAATAGCAACTATACAAGAATTCCTTTTGCCTCCGTAAAAATTTTCAGCCACCTATCCTAAGGTGCTATGTCTATCACTCTTTTCATTCCATAAAGAGCAGGAATAATAGCCATCGAATCTTGGTAATTTGCAAGTTTCATGCTCCCATGTCTCAACCAATAATGTCTTTTCGTTTTTGCCATTTTAATAAAGCCAACATCTTTGTTTTGTGGAAAACCATTGTATCTTAGATTTAGCTTAATTACTTTTTGGTCCCATAGACTGCCCCATCCTATTTGCTTTCTGGATTTGCTGACAAATCCCCTTTTCTCGACGACCTGTTGTTTCTACGTTTCTTTCTGGCCACTTTTTTAGAACCGTCTCTGCCTGTTACCAGGCTCAAAGGCATTCGTTAGATGGTTTCTTGATTTTACGATGCCAAACCAAGCAGAAGGAAACATGTAGTCGTTGTAGTATAGATTTTCTTTGTCCTGCCTGTCAGAGGACTACTCAGGGACGTCACTCTTGAACGCACTTACATTCTACATAGGTGCAAGCCTAGAACGCTCATTAACAGATCAGCATGTAAACCAATGAACGTTTAGTAGTTTCTACTGCTACTTACTCTAAAAACGGATTGAAATCAGATTCTACACTACACTGAACTGAGCTACATTTGCATAAACTGATAAACAAGAATCAAGAACTAAACTACAACATGTTAGAAGTCCAGGAATCAAGAAACTAACCAGCCTTTTGATTCTTGGACATCCCAAGAACATCAAGAACTGGATTGTACAGAGATATGCAAGAATCACACCACAGATCCAGCCTTTTTAGTTTACTTGAATGCTGGCTCCTACATTAATCCACAAGAAAGCAAGAAAGTTAATCCACTCTACAAAAGCAGCAAATCTAATCCACTCTACAGTCCACAACCACACACAAAAGGAGAGAAGGGCAAGATCATAAATGCATCACTCAAGAAACAAGCATGATCAAGGAGCTCAATGGTTGCACCAAACTTGTGAAGGCTCTTCTCATTTCAGCATGGAGTTGATACAAATCACAAAGAGGGAGTCTCTTAAATAAGGAAGAGAGCTACTTAGGTGGCATCCTAGTGGAATTTCCACATTTCACAAATTACAAGTGGAATATTGCTCTCCACTAGCGGTCACCATCAAAAGGTGGCTCACTCTACTTTCTTTAAGAGGGGTCTACTTGCATTTATTACATTTGCTTAGAAATACTAGTTCCTACATGGTCATTCCATCTTCCGGGATTCACCATGAGGCTTACACAATTCTTACTTGTCATTACTAACTAGTATTCCTCGGCTCTCAGTCTTCATTAGTCTCGTCTTCTCAGAGACCTCCTCGGTCTAAGGTGAGAGGTGCTCTTGAGTTGCTCTGTCTGAGTATCTTGGGGATTCGTCAGAATCAGCCAACAGGATTTCATTCCAAACACCAGGGGTTGTCGTGTCATAGCTCAGCCCACTTTCTTTTCAATCTCCATTGCTTCACCTTTGCCCATTCCATGCTTACATTAGCATGTTGGCAGTGTGAGATCTTTGTCCACGTGTACTTGTGTGCCTCGTTACTTGGCTCTATTTTGTATAACAAACTCTCTTGCATTTGCATCTAGGCACTTCACTAAAATAACCCTATCTTTGTTGTTAGTTTCTCTCCCTAGACAGAAAGAGATTTTAACATCTCTCTTTGCTAAATCCATAAAATCAAATAAGAAGTCCAAGATAGATCTTCCCTTCTTGGAGAAGCCCTTAAAAATCAGGTCGATAGTCTCTTTAGATCTCTTGTTCTTCCTTTACCAATGATGACACCTTTTTAAAAAGGATGCTTTTCTCAAATACATCATTATGTTTGAGCCAAAAACCTCTACCTTATCTACCGAAGTTGACATCTCTTTTTTGTGTTTAGATATCTACAATTGAAGCTGACTTAAATGAATCTGATACCGATTGGGAATAGGTTTCAATAGAGTCAAGGGGGAGTTCATAACTGTGATCCGGGTCTTATTTGTTGATGCACTCCTGAAGACTCCTGAAGAGCATGATTTTTTGTTCTAAATCTTGAATATCCTTGAAAAGCACATACAAAAGACCTTAATGACTCTTTTTCAAGTATAGAGATTTTGATTCTCTATAAATCTATCCATCCTGTCCATCAACACCACACATTGTTGTCGAAGCTTGCTAAACTTAGAAGTCAATGTCCTTAGACTCTTCATCTTCAACGGGGTTTTCATTTGCCTTCCTTTGGTATTTTAGGAATAGCTTTTTCTACCATCTTGATCACCAAAGCCGATAGAATCTATGTTCTATCGATTGAAAATCCTCCCAGAGACCACAACTAAGGGTATGTGCAAGTCAAATAGGGGCTGATCGTCATGGACGAATAACTGGGCCAAACTAATCAGCATTTGAATCTTAGAGAGTTCTCGTTGAATTTGTCTTTCGTTAATGCTGGAAGTAGACAGCAACTGTTATTATGCTTTTATTTCATGAAATCTTTATGTCTTTCTATATTCTTCAAAGTTCAAATGTGTAAGCTAGAAAATCCAAAATTGAATAAATTTCTGGCTTGATTTACAGTTGGGAGGCTTCATCCACTACTTTTCAACCTTTGTTGGAGGCTTTGTTGTTGGTCTCACAACAGTGTGGCGCATGGGTCTTTTGACAGTAGCTACGGTGCCAGTTCTAGCCTTTTCTGGAGTTTTTTATGCAATGATCTTAACAGATGTCACATCCAAGAGTCACATTGCATATGCTGAGGCTGGCTTCATTGCAGAACAGGTTACATCAGTCTTAATCGATTCTAAGTTGCTAGGTTACAGATACAGATTTAAAATGCATGCCCTGACTTCTTTTACTCTATAGGTTTCACAAGGCTGATCCTTAACTAGCTTAATTTGATTTAATTTCACACTAGTGCTCTAGGGAGGTTTTTATTAAGAACTTTATCTCCTTCAATCAAGGGCGCTTTTGTTTTTGGAGGTCCTGCTTAGGAATCTCAAGGTACATGCAAGTGTGAGATTGTAGAAACAGTCAATAGACATTTTACTTATACTGTTTATGATAAAAACTGCATGTAAATATGGCAGGCCGTTTCTCAAATACGAACTGTTTATTCCTTTGTTGGCGAGGCTAAAGCACTTGACTCGTACTCAAAAGCACTAAAGTCAGTGTTGAAGCTAGGATATAGAAATGGTGCAGCCAAGGGTTTAGGACTAGGAGCTGTGTTTGGTGTGTTCTTCTGTTCATGGGCAGTATCTTTGTGGTATGGAGGTGTGCTAGTCAGGAAAGGCATTGCCGAAGGGGGAAAAGTTCTCTCTGCCATCTTTGCTGTCTATGTTGGTGGCATGTAAGCTCATCCCCACCTATGTTCTTTGAAAATAGTGATGTTGCATCATTACTGGTCGATGATTGTTTATGTGAGTAGCATGTGTTATGGAACATATATAGACTTGGATTGATACTACGTTATGCAATGCAGAAGTGCCCGTTCTCTTTTGTTCTTCTTGCTTCCCGATACTTATTACCTGCTGCGTTCTTGCCATTAGGAGAATTAAGGACCATATATGCTCATATTTTCATGATTAATTTTCCATACTGTAGGAAGTAAAAGAAATGGCAGCTCCCAATGTAGCCACACCTCAGTTGCTGAAAGTTGGAGAGGTGCAGGTGCTATAGGGCATGCCTTAAGAAGCCCATGATCCTCAATATGTGTTAATGTAGAAATTGTGTCACAATCTATTTCAAGGCCAGAGTCGAGGCCACTGGTAGTTTTACTAATTTGTTTACTACAAATTTTATAGACATGATATGGACCATAGTTGCACTCTGATTCCGAAACGCGGTCCAGAATCGCGTTTCGGATTTTTTGTAGAAACGCTCAAAAACGTTTTTTTTTTTTTTTTTGCATTTTTTTTTGGGCAATATGGGTATCAGATGAAAGCTTTAATTAAGAGCATTATTACTGTGTAGTTTGCCGAATGTTTCGGGTATAGGATGGTCCAGTTTAGGTGCATAAACTCTCAGGTTTACGCTTTAGCTCCTTTAAATATAAAAAAATTAATAAAAAAAAGAGAATACCCCAATGTGTTCATAATAGGATTCTCCCTCTTTCTCTCTCTCTCTCTCTCTCTCTCTCATGCCTTCCCGTAGGAAGGCGCCATCTCCCACCGTGGTTGATCCTCCCATCGCTGTCACTGCTGCCGCCCTACCCCCATTGCTCAATGCTGAAGCTGACAGTCCTCCCATCGCCCTAGTTGATCCCTCCCTTGCTGGTTCTACTGCTGCCGCCCTGGTCCTGTCCCCCCCTGCCCATCCTGATGCTGCCGCCCTCTCCACATCCTTCGCTGGTTCTACTGCTGCCGCCCTGGTGACAGATGCTAATGCTGCCGCACTGGTCCTGTCCCCCCCTGCCCATCCTGATGCTGCCGCCCTGACTACTACTCTATCCCCCATCGCTGGATCCACCAATGTGCCCACCTTCGCTGATGCTGTCCCCAACATTGCTACAAATGGAAAAGTGATGCCCCCCCTCTCCAAAGCCTCCTTCCCTTTCTTCTTCTTCTTCTTCCACCCATCCTCCTCCCTCTTCCGTCTCTTCCTCTTCTTCTTCTTCTCGGATTAATCTGACCGCTACTACTGGCCTCCTTTCTCTTCCTACCTCCCAAGATCTTGCAGCTCCTTCATCTACTGCACACATCCTGTATACTCCCTCCAAATCCATTGAGCTCTTGTTTTCTTGGAAAGCCGACCAAATAAAGGCAGATTTCCAGCTCTTGAAACAAGAACTCTCACAGCTGAAAGGGATTGTGACCTCTTTGATGCAGGATAAGAATCAGTTACAATCCAAAGTTGCTTCACTGAAACAAATGATCAACTCTATAGAGGTTACAACCTCGGAATCGACTACCAACATGATACGAGAATTAGAAAGCAAAATCGGATAGTACCAAGAAAACAACCTTTCATGGGCAGCAGTGTTGAAGAAAGGCACCAAGCCTAGCGCACCCATCTCCTCGGTCATCTCATCTACTATCTCGGAAGAGCGTTCAAGAGAAAAAAAACCACATAACATCAGGGTTCGTGGAGTACCAGATACACAGGATGCCATGACCGAAGCTACGAGGTTTCTCGAGACCACCTTTGGACACAAGACATATGGGCTAGATACGGCTTGGAGGACCACTAGAGATGCATCTACCCTGATCATCCGCTTCACATCCTTAGTCAGCCGTAGAGAGGCTTTGCGTTGTAGAGCCAAGCTACGCGGCACCACCATATATATCAACGATGATCTTACTTACATCCAGGTTGAGGAGAGGCGTAAGGCCTTTCGGGAGGCCCGAGCATTTGGCAGACGGTCTATCTACCGGGATGGATAGGTACGATTTATTGCTGGCACCCCTAGCAGCTCCCAGCGCTAGGGTTTTGGCACTTCATCTTCAGTTGCCCTATATATTATGAGATCAGAGGGAGATACCACTGCCTATTCTGAGACATGCCCACTACACTTCGATCACTCATAGCATATGAGAACCCTCGCTGTGTTGCACTTATGATACGGGAGATGTTCCTACTACAACATAATATGTACCAGTTGGCTCATCATCAGACACATCCTAGCACTCAGGCTCAGATTACCTCCTTCTCTAGAAAACGGCTACACCAAGACATAGAGTCTGACGATGACGATGATGCACTTTCTCACAGATATCAGAGACAGTGCATCACTCATATTCATGCTGCAGCTTGCACTAACCGTCCTATCACGAGTGCACACATCTTCCACCCTCCTAGACGACATCAGCGATGACCAGTACTATCTCATGTTACAAGTCGCATCACATCCTTTTTCAGCAGCAGTGCGGGATGATATGCTCTACATCAGCTTTTCCTATGCTCCTACTTACTGGCTTCAGTTTGTAGTATTTAGTTACATTGTTCTTTTTATGCATAGTCTTTGGAGACGTTTATATACGCTCCCACAGTTACCACATACTTGACATGTACTTTTATATGTCTTATATGCCTTTTGGCACGGAAAAGACATTAATAAAGCTTTTTCTCTCTCTCTCTCTCTCTCTCTCTCAAATCACAACAAACTGAACAAAAACCATGTTGAATCATGCTGAACAAAAACCATGCTAAACAAGAAAACCATGCTGAATCATTCTAAACCATACTGCATCTTACTGAACCTTATTGAAACATTTTTCAACCATATAGAATCGTTTTTCAACCATACTCTCTCTCTCTCTCTCTCTCTCTCTCTCTCTCTCTCTCTCTCTCTCTCTCTCTCCAACCATAAACCATAAAACTGAAGTTACCGAACTAAAACCATAAAGAACAGTATTGAATCATGACACTGCTGTGAATAGGATCATCATAATATATAATATCGGGCCACATGGCACCAAAATGGGGTACAATGATGTTCCATGAACGTAATGAAAACTATACAACTAAGACTCGTCAGAGTCATTGTTACGAGCACGTGACCAGTGCCGAACCCGAGAGAACACAGGAGGTCAGATACCACAATCAAGGTCGTGTCCAGCGTACACGACCAACAGGGCAAGACAGTGTAAGTAGTGTGCCCCGGCACGGTCCATAGCCATGGTGGGCCTAACACAGCCTAGGGACCCTGTCAGCAGGATAGGGCCCCACGTTGGGTCCCGACGTGCAGTCGGCCACATCACGTGGCCGACACTTGGCAGTATGCATGCTACCAGGCCTCACACTGAGCTAGGAGGGGCTTGCTCCATATCAAGGAGTAGGCAAGGTTGGGTGGATCAGTTAGTGTTTGCCCTACTGTGGTGTTAGGATCTCTTACACTGGTATCAGAGCCATCTCCATCTTTGGGAGCTTAGTAGCAGCAATAGAGAAAGTCAGTAGAGTAGTGTACAGAATCTCTTTCCAACTTTCAAGAGTCAGTAGTACAGATCCAGCGCTGGAGAGATAGTTCTCTACTGAGGAAATCTTAGTGGATTTGCTACCTATTTGAGTGGATTTAGGACAGCACTTGTTGAAAACTTCCATCGCTGCTTGGGAAGTCAAATTTCTTGCTTTTTGTACAGAATCTGAGTCAGATTCCAAAGGCAGTTCCAGCGCTGCAACATCAGATAGTTATCTCTGATTTTTTAGTGTAAATTACTACAATCTGAGCGGAAATTGAAGTGAAAAGGAAGTGCAGGTCCATCGTTACAGACTAGGTGCTCCATCGCTGATTTTAGCAATGTTAAATTCTTCTTTGCAATCAGATTTTGAGAGCAAAATCGGAGACAGGGTCAGCGCTGGATAGAGAGTAACTTTTTGGCATGTCCATCACTGGTTTGCAGTTGATTTCTGAGCAGATTAGATCGGATTTTGAGGAACCAGAGTTGTAGCCAGATCAGTGAGCAGTTGTCTCTTTAAAGTCCGGAATTTCAAACCGGGTGGTGGCTTCAAATTCGACTTTTTGGAGTAACAGGGCCTCTAGTCAGACAGCGAGGGTTTTTGGCCATTAAAATCAGATTTTGGCTTACAGATTCAAGCTAGGAATCTGAATTTTCGGAGCAGTCAGACCAGCGAGTAGCAAATTGGAAATTGGTTGCACTTTTCCAGCCTGTAAATCTGGTTTTTGGAGGCAGCAGATTCAAACTCTATAAGCAAGGGTTCTCCAACAATCATCTACACAATTTCCAGATTATCTTCATCTGATTGCATGCAGTTTGAGAAGACAGATTGCATAGTTGTGGAAGAACTGAGGGGGTTTCTTGCTTTTCTCTCTGGAAGTACAGTCCTAAGAAAGAGCTAAGTATTCTACTTTCGTTTTTCCAGCTTAGTCAATCTTTTTTTTTATTTCCAGTCAGAAGTTAAGGTACATCTTTTTCGGTTCCGAAAATGACCACTCCTCAGGGACTTGATCAACCCCCGGAGAGAGGCATCGACGAACTTGAAACAAAAGCCTTGACTTTTAGTAAGGGGAAAGAACCCATGGAAGTTGAAGAACAGGAGCAATTCGCCGAAGAACTCGACGAATTGGTTACCAAGGAGCAGTTTCTCCACTTGGTAATAGAGGTGGATGAATTGAAACTGGCTTTTGCCAATTTCAAATCCAGTATGGACGACTCGTTCGCCAAGCTCAAAGGTTTAATTGTGAACTCTGCGAAAGGAAGCCTCCCATCCACATCTCAGCCATCCCCTTCTCCACTTCCATCAGTTTCGGGTGAGCCTATGCGGTCTCATCCCAGTGTCTTTAAAGACTTAAAGCCTCCTACTTTTATTGGGGAAGAGAAGGATAGAAACGCAGATATTCTACACACCTTCCTCAGCAAATGGAAAAACATTCATGCTCTTAAACAGACCCCTGACCATTTGCAAGCTATTGAGGCCAATCTTTCCCTAGGACCCATGGCCTATAAGTGATGGTTAAACCTCCAGGAGACTGGGCAGACTCCCTGGTCATGGAAAGCTTTTGAAGAAGCCTTCCTAAGAGAGTTTTTACCAGAAAACGAACTTGATAGAGCCTGGGAAGCCTGGGAGAAAACAGTAATGGACAAATCTTTAATCCAATATATCTCGCAGTATCGAGAAGCAATTTTAAAGATAAAGAATCGGGATGATTATCAGAAAATTAGAGGATTTGTCCGTGGCCTTAAAGATGAATATAAAGTTGAGGTTCAGAGAAACTCGCCCACTTCCCTAGAGCAAAGCAAGCTCTTAGATATGCTCAAATCTATGATGATTCAGTGAGTAGGAAGAGGGCGAGACAATAGCCCCTTTCTAAGCAGCCTCCTCGAAAAGACTTTCAGTTTAAAAAGAAATTTTTAAAATGAAAGAAAGAAAATAAAGCTAAAAGTGAAGCTCCTTAGAAACGCCCATCGCTCATACAACCCTTAAAACCAGAAGATTTTGAAAAGGCCAAACAAGAACGTTTGTGCTTTGTGTGCATGGGCAAGGGACACACAGTCAGACAGTGTCCCAAGGGGCCTTTCACTAAAAAAGATAAGAAAGATAAAAAACAAGTTCATCTTGTTCAGAAAGTAAGGGACACACAGTCAGATAGTGTCCCAAGGGGCCTTTCACTAAAAAAGATAAGAAAGATAAAAAACAAGTCCATCTTGTTCAGACAGTAAGTTTCCCAAGTGACTCGACAGCTTTCGAGATCAAAGTGTTTCATGAAGACCATGAACACTGTTGCCAGCTAACCTTTACAATGCTAACGAAACCCTTTAGTTTTGGGCCGCATGACCTAGTACATATGCATGGGAAAGTTGGTGACCAGTCAGTTAGAGTCATGGTTGATGATGGGGCAACCCATAATTTCATCAACTACATCTTAGTGAAAAAACTCAGACTTCCAGAAGTACCTAGTCAACATAGGTACATAGTTTCATTAGCTAAGGTTGAAGATAAGAAAATTTGGAAAACTATGGTAAGTAATCTAAATCTTGGTATTGAGGGGCATCAAGATGAAATAAACTTTTAGATTATGCACCTGGATCGCACAAATATTGTTCTCGGGAGAGATTGGCTCTACAGCTTAGGACCTTCCCTCCACAAAAATTATTAGGAGAACACCCTCAGCTTTTAGAGTAAAAAATTCGAACCAGCACAGACTAGGTATAGTGCTGTCACATGTACTTTGAATCCCTTGCCCAATGTAAATGGTAAATTGTAATTATTAAATTGTAAATGGCTAAGTCACCGGCCTGTGGAGACAATTGTAAATTGCAATGTAAATATCTGTTATAGTGACTAAATCTGAGATGGCCAAGGGGGTACTGGGTCTCATGAGAGTCTGCTGGACCAACCTCCTAAAAAGTAGGAAGGGTTGATCGGTCAACGTGACACGTGTCATATGCTCACTGGGACACTTGGTCCAGTGCATGAGTGACACTTGTCGGACGATGTGTCATATGCTCATTGGGACACTTGGTCCAATGCATGAGTGACACGTGTCAGACTGTCCACCTACTAGCTTGCCTATGTGTCAAGGTACTGCCAAGTGGCAAGTGTCGGCTGTGCATGGAGTTTGCCATGTGTCGACGTTAGGATGTGTCAGGGTCAAGGGGTGCTTGAGGGGATAGAGTGTGAGCCTTGTCAGGCATTCCTCATTATGGTATTCCTATGTAGCTATGGTTGGGAGGAGACTGGCAACAGAGCTCTCATGTTTGCTTGTTGATCTATGTACATTTGCTTGAGATCAATAAAGTGACAGATTTGCTGGGTAATTTTGTGTATTTACTTAGGGTTTGTGAGCCTGTGTGCGACAAGTGCCTATGAAAAGGAACTCTTTTCCATAGTTCATGCCCTTAAGACTTGGAGGCATTATTTGTATGGTGCCAGCTTTGAGGTCCTGACAGACCATGAAAGTCTCAGATATCTTTGCAATAAGCCTGAGCTCAGAGGTCGAAAAGCTCGTTGGGCTGAGTTAATACAAGAGTTTGATATGTCTATCATATATAGACAGGGGAAATTCAACACGGTAGCAGATGCACTTAGTAGAATGCCTACAATAAACGAGCTGAGTTTTACTCAGATTCGTAGTGAGGTACTCGAGTCCTTGAGAGGGAAGTGCCAGCATGATGCATCCTTCTTACTATCTGGAACTCAGTCCAGAGCATACAGTTACAGACTCCAGAACCAGTTCCCAGGGCTAGTGCCAGTTCATCCAAGAATACGGCAGCTTCCGTTGAGAATGATGATGAGTCCGAGTATACATCAGATGACGTTGAGGATTCTGAGCCTGTATTATCCAAGCAAACCCCAGTGGTTGAGGGTCAGTTGACTCAAGGATTCAAATGGAAACGTATTCCATTCAGGATGAGTACTTGCTCTATAGAGATAGAGTATGTGTCCCCAATTCAGAGGATTATAGGCAGCAAGTCCTATATGAGTGTCATGACAGTCCTAGTGCGGGGCACCCAGGCATTCAAAAGACCTATGAGCTTCTTCGTAGGCAATTTCTCTGGCCCAGTATGAAAAAGGACGTCCAACAATATGTAACCAGTTGCCAGAAATGTCAGGTAAATAAAGCAGAGCGTTTAAAGGCAGGAGGGTTGTTACAGCCCTTAGATATACCAGCTGGTAAATGGGAGAGTATCTCCATGGATTTTATAGTAGGCCTGGGTAAAACCCAAAAGGGTAGTGACGAACTACCTGTATTTCCATGGATTTTATAGTAGGCCTGCCTAAAACCCAAAAGGGTAGTGATGGACTACCTGAATTCCTAAGAGAATTGGACAAAATAAAGCACCCACTTAACCTTGACCCTCTCCTAACGTTGACACATGGCGAGCCCCATGCTTAGTCGACACTTGCCATTTGGCAGTACCTTGACACATTGGCAAGTGAGTCGGAGGACTGTCACTCATGCACTAGACTGGGTGTCTGAGTGAGCATATGACACGTCCCGTTGACCGATCAACTCCTACTTTTTAGGAGGTCAGTTAGCAGCCTCTAAACTAAGACCCAATGCCCTATACCAAATACAAGCAGGTCAACAAGTTAATAAAAACTAAACTAAGGCTCAGTACCCTATACCAAATACAAGCAGGTCAACAAGTTAATAAAACGTGCTATTTACATTTTCTTACAAAACACCACAGGCCGATGTGAACCATTTCAATATCTCTGTCCAATATACTGAGTTCCTTCTATATCCTGAAAATGTAGGCAGTCCTTTGATTTGGCTCTCATGTGTCTCCATAAAGGATAGAATGTCTGTTGGAATATCAATCCACACTCTAGAGAGAACTATGAAACAGGGCGGATAGCTCAGTGGTAGAGCATCCCATCCGGTATGAGGGAGGTCCTGGGTTCGAATCCTAGTCTGTCCATCCATATTATGATTTATGGATTTCTAACAATGTCTCTCCCTGTAATGAAATCAATAAGGTCACCTACAATGGAAGATAAATGTATACCATTACAATTCCAAACCCCAATATGTAGTCGGTGTGGACGGGGCCCTGGGATGCACCTGTGCTCGGGGACCCCAATTTCCTATTGGCGAGAGCCGCTAGGAGTACCGTCAAGATAACGAATCTGGCCATCTTGGTAAATCACCCTCCGTCGTGATGTCTTGGCATCCTAGAAAGCTTGATGTCTTTTTGCCACTTGTATGTAAGTAAGATCGTCATCCATGAAGATTTGTGTGCCCTTCAATTTGGCTCTTAGCCTCAAAGCATCCCTACGGCTGGTGGCTGAGGTAAAACGAACAATCAAGGTGGTATTGTCATTTTTTGTGCACCAGGTCATATCCATTCCTTCACTATGGTGGCCAAGTGTGGTGTCAAGAAAGTGTTTTGCCTCTATAGCATTTTGAGTGTCCACAACACCACGTACTCTAATATTGAGAGCTTTGCTTTCTCGAAGTCCCTCCTCTGAGAGAGTGGCTGAAATAACCGAAGAGATAGGTGCAGTTGGCTTACTCTCTTTCTTGAGCCGCCCAAGACATGGCTTCCTCTTGCTGCTTCTCAATCTTAGCTTCCAATTCTTTGAGCTTGTTGGATGACTCCGACGTAGCAAGGATAGGTTGAGCCTGAAGCTCTTGCTTCACCATATCCACTTCTTGTTGTAGTTTACCATTAGCATCTTTAAGCTAGGACACTTCAAGTTTAACCAACTGGAGTTTCGTTTTTAATATCTTGAAATCCTGTAATAAGACATTCATACTAGCAGCCACATAGGATTCAGGAGTATAGGGTTTATCAGAATGTGGGTAAATTTTTTAGGAGCCAGTGAAGGAGGTGGAAGAGGTGTTTGTAGGAGAGGGACAAAGAGGGGGGAGTAGGGAGGATCGTGCTGTTGCGCAGTAGCCATCTCTTGCTGCACAGCAGCAACATCAGCTTGCTGCTGCGCAGTAGCTGCTGTTGCTGCACAGCATTTGCATACTGCTGTGTAGTAGTAGCATGGTACTGTTGGACAACAGGGGGAAGGGGTGGGGGTGGGGGGGTAGGTTGGGTCTAGAGGAAGAGGAGGGAGGAGAGGGGGAGTGAGGGCTCCCCCTTGCTTTCCTAGCCATAGCAAGGGCAATGAAGGAGGACGATGGAGGCAGTAGCAGGGCGATGGGAGCTAGGGGGGGGGCGGGAAGAGAGAAAGAAAGAAAGAAAGAAAGCTTTATCAATGTCTTGAAGGCACCCATAGGTGCATAAGACACGTACATATGTACAAAGATGCATGGGAGCATCGTCAATGTGCAGATTGAAGAAAATTGTACATGAGAACTAAAGTAATGTAAACAATAAAACGCCACAATCCGGGGCCAGGTAGGACCGATGACTAGGAGAAATTAGGGATGCCCACAACCCGGGCCAGGTGAAGAAGAGAGATCAAGTAAAATAGGCCCGAAGTGTCTACTGAACGGTACGTCGAGATGAAGGCTGTACTGGCTGTCTGCAAACGTGACGGGTTTTCTTCCGTGGTGGGACAGGTATGTCAATATCATCATCCGAATCCTCATCACGGGCTTGGGTCAGAAAGTATCCTGTAACTAGCAATTGCTGAGACTCTATGCCCATATGATCGTGCGAAGGCAAAGGTGACTGACGAAGTAAAAGCATCTCACGGATAAGAAGCCCCAAACACCGAGCATCAGGATAAGAGGAAAAACTGGTAAGTGTATGCGGACCATCTCGATAAAGACAATCATATCGACCACGAATCTCATAATAAACTGGGCATTGAAGTAAGAATTGTGCCTCATCTTCAAGCTCACGCATAGAACAGAGGCGACATAATCTGTGCTCACGCGGGATATTCCAGTAGCCACCAGTCTCAATAGCAAGCTGATGGGAAGAGGTGCGTAGCTATCGAATGCGGTAACGCAAGCCGTATGAGAGCGACTGTGAGAGATACAATGGGAGTAGAGGTAAACTGGATAAATCAAGGGAAAGAAAAGTGTGCTGGTAATAAATGTGGCGCGGTTGGGAAGCTGAGTTGGGTCCCCGTGTGTGATGTATGTAATGGCAAAAGAGCTGGCGGCGAATATACCGATTAGTGCCCGATGGAAGGTCCGTGACAGAGGTGTCCAAAGAATGTAGTAAACCACCACCTGCTGGTACCATGAGAGAGAGAGAGAGAGAGAGAGAGAGAGAGAGAGAGAGAGAGAGAGAGAGAGAGGTGGGGGTGGGGGTAGGTTGGGTCTAGAGGAAGAAGAGGGAGGAGAGGGGGAGTGTGGGCTCCCCCTTGCTTTCCTAGCCATAGCAAGGGCAATGAAGGAGGGCGATGGCAGCTAGGCGATGGAGGCAGTAGCAGGGCAATGGGAGCTAGGGGGGAGAGAGAGAGAGAGAGAGAGAGAGAGAGAGAGAGAGAGAGAGAGAGAGAGAGAGAGAGAGAGAGAAGAAGAAGAAAGAAAGCTTTATTAATGTCTTTTCATGCCAAAAGGCATATAAGACTAAATGGAGTACATGTCAAGTATGTGAAAACCATGGGAGTGTATATAAACGTCTCCAAGAAAAAATTATGCATGAAAGAGAAATGAGCAACATAACTATAAACTACAAATTGCCAACTGTCCATATAGCTGCCAGGAGTAGAGTAATAGCATGTAGTGCTGTTGCTGAAGAAAGATGTGATACGAGCTGCAACATGAGGTAACATGGACCGTTGCTGACGTTGTCTAGGAGGGTGAAAACTGTGTGCTCTCGTAACATGGCGTGAAGTGCGAATTGCAGCAGCATGACTATGAGTGATACAATGTCTCTGACATCGGTGAGGTGGTATGTCGTCGTCATCGTCATCAGACCGTGTCCGTCTCCTGGTGAAGAAAGACGTAATCTGAGCCTGAGAGCTAGAATGTGGCTGGTGAGCTAACTAGTACATTTCCTAGCGCAGCAAGACCATCTCCCATAGCATAAGTGCGACACAACGAGAGTCCTCATATCCAATCACTGCTCTGAGTGAAGTAGGCATGTCATGGAATAAACAATGATATCTCCCTCTGATCTCATAATATATGGGGCATTTGAAGATGAAGTGCTCCTCGGACTCTATCTCATGTAGGGGACATAGCAGGCATAGTCTCTCCTCTCATGTGAGGAGACTCTGAACTGTCCCAAAGTGAAACGGAGACCGTGTGATAGTCCAGAGGACAAATAGCGAGGTAAAACTGGAAGACTAGTGGCATCTTGCTCCAGAAAGTAGTAATTAGGCTTAACCCCCAGCTGGTGTCGCCAAGTATGGTCGAGGTATGCTCTGTATAAAAAACATCTAATGTACTGGTGTGTACCCAAAGGGAGATCAGTGATAGTGATACCAAATGCGTCTATGAGGAAGTGTGATGCCTGAGAGAACCGTGATAGCCGGTATCCCTGAGTTTGAAGGTGATGAGAGGACATGAATGCAAGCCGCGTATATCGCTGCTTTGTATCAGGAAGTGCCTGAACTCTCTGGATGTATGTGATAAGTTGGAAGGCTGCCTCAATCTTAATAGGAGGGGTGGCAAGCTCTGCAAGGATGATCTCATGTGGAACCGAGGGGCTTCGCTCGGATCATGCGAGCGAGCTAACATGGTGGTTTGTAAGCGTGAAATGCTAGACCAGTGTGAAGATGATAGTCCTGTACACCATATCTCTGCTGCATACAATGGGGTGACGATGGTGTCAAATAGTCTGCACTTACTCGGGGCATCCCGAATAGACTTACGCAAGCAAAATCTCTCTAGATGGACTAGCGAAGAGTGACCCTTTCCAATTCTAGAAGTAGCCGCCTGTCTCATACTGAAGGTAGGACCAGAGAAGAGCACACCCAGGTAAGTGTAGGAAGAGACCACCTCTAGGGACTGTCCATCGAGGGTAAGCTCCTGGCGCTGCATAAAGGCCCGAGAGGTATTGAGGACCATAACTTTGGTCTTCGAGAGGTTCACCCCTAAACCCCACTGAGTACAAAAGGTGTGTAAGCAATCCAACTGTCTTTGTAATCCCTCTCTGGTAAGTCCACAAAACAACAATAGACCTTTTCTCTCCTGTGTCTAGCTTCCTCAATAAGGGCTCGAAGTGTGAATATGTGATCTGTAGTGGAGTAATGAGCCCGGATCCCTACCTGACCCAAAGCATGTAATCTCCTAGACTCTGCCTCTGAGCTAACTGCAGATTGGAGGATGGTGCCATATAACTTCGCGAGAACGTGTCCAATCATAGTAGTGCGGTAATTACCAGGTACCATGGGGTCACCGTTTCTGTGGATAGGGTGTATGATGTTCGTGCACCAAGAGGATGGGAAGCCCTCAACAACAACGTGGTTAAGGAGAGTGGATAGTGTAGGGGCAAGGGTATCGGAGGCGTGAATCAGTAGCTCAGATTCAAGGTCTTCAATGTCCCTGGTGCGGTGGGTTTTCAGCTTTTTGATTGCTGCCTGAACCAAGTTAGGGGTGAAAAAGGTGAAGTCTGAAAGTCGAGGAGAGATGGAGATGGGCGTATCAGTGGGTATAGTGTAAATCTAGGTAGCATAGTCGGTCCAGATATGTAAATCGTCTAGAAGAGGGGGGTGGGGCACGAGGGATAAACTCACGCCAAAAGGCACCTGAGGAGGAACTGAGAAGGAGGTTCACAAGATGGTTTCCTTCAGAGTCATCATAGGCACGTTTTTTTGCGACGGAGTGTGCGGTTGTACATTTGTCGTGAAGAGCGGAGGAGATGGTGAGTGTGGAAACGAGCATGTGTGACAGAATGGTGTAAGGATCGGCATTCCGCATCATACCACGGTGGGGTGGAAAGGTCGAGATGATCATGGATGGACTGGTTTGTGTTTATGAGGTTTAGAAGGGAAAGCCAAAGTAGCAGCAGTGTGTGGAGACAGGTGGTGAGGAAGGAGGCTTGTGACTCCAGCGGTTCATTGTGTGGAAAACAGGTACTCACCATATGAAGTAATAGGTCTCGGTCCATCAGCAGAAATCCTGGTGATCCCCAAGCTGTCACTATCAAGGGCATGAGCTCGCATCTGATCTGTAGCATCATGGAACTTTGTTTGTCGTGAAGCTGTCCAGGCATTCAATTCCCCAGTGAGGAAAATATGCCCCCGTTTTGCAAATCTGATGATATCCACTGAAAGGTCCAAATAAGGTGAGCCAACACCCTCAACAAAGGAGGAGGATTCTGGAGGAAAATAACAGGCAGCAATGAAGATGTCCCTGTCCAAACCAATCGTTCGTCTTGTGATACGAAGCCAAATATACCGTGCATGCTCATCATGCCTGACAACCTCGAACATCTGATCAAGGGACTCTCTGTAGAGACAAGCCACTCCTCCCGAACCACGGCCATTGGCTGATCTAGTCTCAAGTCTATATATTGAATCATCTGTATCCCGAGGGAAGGTGGGTAAACCGCGCTCCTGGCTCTCGTGAGTCTCCATGAAAAATAATAGGTCTCGTCCAGTGATAAAATCAATCAGGTCACCTGCTGTAGAGGATGAGTGGATGCCATCACAATTCCATCCCCCAATCTGAAGATGGTATGCATGGGGCCCCGGGATGCTCCCAATCCCGGGGGCCCCGAATTCCTAGCTCTGGGAACTGCTAGGGTGCCAACAACAAACCGTATATGATCATCTCGATATATGACCCGTCTACCAGTCTCTCGAGCCACCTGGAAGGCTTTGCGCCTCTCCTCAACCTGGATGTAGGTAAGATCGTCATCCATATATATGGTAGTGCCACGTAGCTGGGCTCTGCAACGTAAAGCCTCTCTGCGGTTGCCTAAGGATGTGAAGCGAATGACCAGTGTAGCTGTATCTCTGGTGGTCCTCCAAGCTGTATCTATCCATCTGTCACATGTCCTAGAGTGGTCTCGAGTCTCGTAGCCAGAACAAATGGCATCTTGTGTATTCGGTATCCCACAAACCCTGATGTTATGGGCCTTTTGCTCCCTTGACCGCTCTTCTGAAATAGTGGCTGAGATGACTGAGGAAATGGGGGCACTAGGCTTGGTGCCTTTCTTCAAGCCCATGAATCGTTATGCTGCCCAATTTTATTCTCAAGCTCTCGTATCATGGTGGTGGTCGATTCCGAGGCTGCAACCTACTTAGTGTTGATCACCTGCTCCAATGAAGCGACTTTGGATTGCAACACAGTCTTTTCCTGGAGTAAGGAGATCACTATTCCTTTCAGTTGGTAAGTTCCTGTTCGAAAGTTGGAAATCGACTTTCATTTGGTCAACTTCCCAGGAGGAAAATAGTTCGGTTGATTTGGAGGGAGTGTATGGGTATGGGTGCTGTAGATGGGGGGGGGCTGTGGGTTCCTGGGAAATAGGGGGTAGGAAGGAGGCCGGTTAGGGATGCCATGATCAATAGGATTGGAGATCGATGAAGACGAGGAAGAGGCAAAAGTCAGAGGAAGAAGAAGGCGAAAGATAAGAAGGAGCAGCAGAAGGAGAGAGAAGAGGAGGAAAACAATGGGAGTGGGGAAGGAGAAGGGTTGTTCTAGCGAGGGGGAAGACAGGTCAATAGCAGCGAGCAACAAGGGGGGGGGGTAGGTCTGCAGGTAGTTCTGTAGACAACAGCGAGGGGGGTAGTTCCAATGAGCAGTGAGGGGCGGGGCTAGTTTCAGCGAGAGGGGAGGGGGGATGAGATGGCATTGAGGGGGGGGGATGAGGTGAGTGGGGAGCGGGTGGTCTGGCGTGGAGGAAGAGGGGCTGTGGCACGAGGAGGGACAGACCCACGAGGAGCCATAAGGCAAGGCAGGGCGGACAGTTTCGGATAGGGCGGACTTGCAGGGCGGACGGACAGTGCGGATCAATGCAGGGCGGGCCAAGAGGTACGGATCAAGTGCCATCACCACTATCGCTGGGCCAAGAGCGGATCAGGCAATGCAGGGCCAAGAGCAGAGAGAGAGAGAGAGAGAGAGAGAGAGAGAGAGAGAGAGAGAGAGAGAGGAGAGAGAGAGAGGAGAAGAAGAAGAAAGAAGAGAGAAGAGAGAAGAA
>MU834618.1:0-45635 GCA_029204225.1 Diphasiastrum complanatum | reverse complement strand
GTACAAATGGACCTCACTCTTAGTTCTTCTAGATAACAATCATATAAGATCTGTTTCTAGCAGTTCTTAACCATCTCCTTTGGTAGCCATTTGGCAGCACTAGTATTCTCAATGGCAAGTATATTGATGTCTTGAAAGTGGAAGACCATTGTGTCTCATCAGTCTCTGGAAATGCTTGCAGTAGAAACAAACAGAGTTCTCAAGAAAACCTTTCTGCAAGTTTAGCATCTTCAATCATATTGACTAGGGAACGGGAACGGGCACAGGAATGGGAACGAAAATGTCCTTGAAAAAATGAGAACAGGAACGCCATGTCAACATAATAACATATAATCAAAGCACATCAAAATTTGAAATTTATAGAATTTTGTATATTGAAATCACACATAATATCAACAATCCTCTTTCATCTATCTTGCTTTTAGGTCTTAGCAGAAACTGTGACTAGGGAACACGTTCTTAATCATGTTCCCAAGGCTTCCTCCTTCATTTATCTTGTTTTTTGAGTCTTGGCGGAAACTGTGACCAGGGAACGCATTCCCAATCACGTTCCCATACCTTGGGAATGCTTTCCCTGGTCACGTTCTGAACAAGAGCATGCTGTGAACACGTGGCACATCTAAAAAGCCACGTTCCCTGGAGACTATGTGTTCACATTCTTATAAATTGATTTTATTTCAGTATAAAAACAGCCATACACATTGTGATGTATTGTGAAAACGGTTCTTGTTTTGTGACCAATTTTGCCTAAGTTAATGAAGAAACTTCGTCTCTTGCGCAAGAGACAAAGTGTTTTATTTCTGTTCTGCTGTTGAACTCTTACTGGTGGAAATGTCATGTTCCTCACATTTACAGCACATGATGTTTGAACATTAAACAATGGACAAGCCTTCGTTAATCATCTGGCTCATTTTCTTAGGGCTATTTTATCACATGCCAATCAATCAAACTATGTTATGTGGTCCCATTTTTCATGCTTTGATCCCAAGGTCAGACCTAAGTCTTTTCAAGATTTTTCCCTTCAGAGGGTGTTCTAACATGGCTGGATCATTTTGAGAATGTTGCCAAGTGTCAGCATTCAGAATGCTTTTCTCATGAGTTTTGCATGTTGCTGAACATAGCATGTCAGAGGATATGAAGCTTTTCTTCCTGTGGCCAAGACTTGCCATGATATTTCTGGATGAACAATGGATCAGCGTCCTCAAACCTTGCATGATGATATCCAAATTGCCCATCAAATTTAAACTAGTTTCTGGGTTGAGTTCCAGAGGAAATGCCACTCCCATGAGGCCTCAAAAGAGAAGAAACACGAACAACAGCATCCTGCTCACTAGCACTAACAACAGCCGTTCTTTGTAGAACATTTACAAATGGATTTGCAAAAGAATCTTTGAAATAAAGCGAAGGCGCCGAACGTGGCTAACATGCAGTTGGCTCAAGATAAGCTCGAATGCAGACATGCTTTGATTAACCACTTCATGTCTTCTATGTGAAGGTGGGTAGCACTAATGTTCTCAATGGCAAGCCACAAATGGTTTCTAAAACAACCGAGATATGAAGACTATATTGGAGCTTTTACTCATCAGTCTCTGGAAATGCTTCCAGTAGAAACAAACTGAGGTCTTGAAAAAAAACCTTCCTATAAGTTTAGCACGTTCAACTTCTTAGAGGTTTAATTTGATTTTTACTTTCGTTACATGAACAACTGGTTCTCATTTTGTAACCAATTCTGCTTAAGCTAATGAACAATCTTCATCTCTCTCGCACGAGACAAAGTCTTTTACTTCTTCTCTGTTGTTGAACTATTTCTCATGCTTCTTGTTGTAGTTTGCAGGTGTAGCATTTCACATCTGGACCCTGGCAGTCATTGGTGGAGATGCCATGTTGCCCCTCACATTTATATTGCAGATCTTGTGATGTTCGAACAAGCTTTGTTAATTATTTGTTTTGTCACAGATCGCAAGTCAATCAGAAAAACTATGCTCTGCTGGTATTCATGAACAATACCTCTTCCACCTCCCAATTAATTTCATGCTTTGATCCCAAGGTCAAACCTGAGTCTTCTCCCATTAAAGGATGCTTTAACATGGCTGGATCATCTTGAGAATGTTGCCGAGTATCATCATTGACATTCAGAATGCCGTGCTCAGGAGATTTTCTTATTGCTAGAAGGCATTGCAGCAACATGGTATACACAATAAAATGAACATGCCAAAAATGACTGGTTAAAAGTTAGGTTAGCCCTTGTTAGAGACTTTTCTCAGAGAAATGTTACTAAGTCTGCTCTTCAACAGCTTAAAATTCTTTAGCAAGGCATTAATGAATCAATATCCCAGTGAAGTTCATTCAAATACTACTGCATGCCGGAAGATATGAAGCTTTTGTTCCTGTGGCCAAGACTTTGTCATGATTTCTCTAGATGATCAATGTCCTCTAACCTTGCAAATTTCAGAAGATATTTCTTCAGTTGAGTTGTAAAAAATGTCCAACCGAGACAGTCCCTTCTTTTGTTAAACCTAGAAGTCTGTTGATAAGACTATTTTTATGGCTACTGATGTTCCGAATGGCCCCTTGTTGGATTTTGAGCCCAGAGCCGCTCACATGGTGGGGTGTGGTGGGCAAATCTGCCGCTGATATTACTGCTCTTGCCATTCACATCCTTGCTTAGGATCGTTCTGCTTCGGCTTGTGAGCGGAACTAGAGGTTGTCCTGTTAATGTTCTGATGGATTCAGGAAGTTCGATATCACAATCATTCAATCATCAGGCAGCTGAACCTTATTCAGTCCTTTTTAGTGACCATCAGAAGTTATACTCTTCAATAGCAGGCGCTCATGTTACCCTTTGTGTCACTTGAATTTCGTGTACACATTCTTGTTATAACCTTTTGCCGTTACCTTTGGATGTGGTTGGTTTCTGTTTATTGAAACTCAGATTTTTGGACAATGTCTCTCTTATTGCCGTTCTTTTCTCCTGTTCCTTGGCCTTTTACAAGTCCATATATTGGTTGCCGATCAATTAGAACCTGCTGTAACAGTTACTATTGCTCCCATAATGCATCATATCTAAACTCCCATCACCTTTCTTCTGAAGATGCCCATATGAAGATGTTCCTTTAAAGCATTACAAGTGCTAATGACAACTTTTCAAGAGATGTTGCAGAGGTAAGTTATTAGGCCTTCTTAGAGTCTGTGGGCTGTACAGCCTCATCTTGTTAAGAAGTCTGATGGGGGAATTTTGATTTTGTGTTGCTTATTGTCCAATTAACAATGTCACAGAAGGTAATATTTATCTGCTGCTTCCAGTTGATGATCTGTTGGATCAATTGGAAGCATCCACCAAGTTTACATTCTAAGATTTGGCTTCCGGCTACTGGTAGATTTCATCAGCACCTGAAGATGCTTAAAAAAGTGCCTCTAAAGCACCTCTTGGACTCTTAATTCTTAGTCATAGGCTGAGACTTATCAGAATCCTTTGGCTTCTCTTGTAAAGGAAAAGGAAAAAACATCCACCCTGTTGGTTAATGCAATGGATCTTATCTCTGCAGGTCATCCAGGTTCACAAAATTCAGTTGCAGATGCTCTCTCTAGGGATGTTGCCATACAAACAGTCCAATTAGACTCTTCGTTTGATCTTTTTCCTTTGCAAAAATACAATGTTGGGGCCTATATCTTTTACCCAACTCACTCAGCTTCAGCAAGGTGATTCTTTTTGTTTGTAAAAGCTGCGTCTTACAGCAGCCCCCGTACCCTCTGGACTTACCTGCTGATCAATAATGTTCTATATTTCATCGATAGAGCTTTCACACACACAATTTGTGTATCACAAGCTTTGCATTCCCAATATATTGAATATTTCCATAGACACCCGTTCTTTGCCCATCTTGTATTGAAGAAACAAAGTCTTGGCTGCAATCCATCAATCGTACTATTGGCCCAATGCGTTTAATTTTATAGTTAATAAACTGGAGCATTCACACTTTGCCAATGTCGAAAATGTGTCATGTTCAGGCCCTCTAGATTTTTGCTGCCTGTTTTACTTGTTTGACCTTTTTAGGTTTGGGACCACTTCGTGAATCTGAGTTTAGAAATAAGTGCATCATTGTCTTGACAAAGTATTTGACACTATTGTGTGAGGCCCGAGCAATTTCATATGCTAGAGTAGCCACTGTCAAAAAAATATCAAAAGAAGATTGATTGTTCATTTGGACTATGAGTGTTAGAAATCAATGATAAAATTCATCGTTACTATTTATGAGGTACTTTTACTATTGCCAACTGTTACCATCTATAATTAGCTGTAGGCTAGTCTATTAGTCAATTCTTAGGTTTTCTCTTTGTGTCAGGGTTTATTGTACTCATTTTACATTCAGTTATGATAGTGATGGTGTGTGTTGTTCTTCCTCCTTGTGGTGATTGCTTATGGTGAATGAATGTTATTGCTTATCTAATTATTGACATGGTATCAGAGCCCGATAGTCTTGCGTGTATGATCAGTGGATATAGCTTGTCACAGGCTCCGCAATGAAGTGAGAAAGTCCTTCACAGGAGGTGAAAGCTTGGAGAGGCAAAAGCTTGAAGAAATCTACTTTTGCTATTTTGCAGGTACTGAAGCATCAAAATTATCAGTGGGGAATGGAGACATAGTCCCGGAGGCATCAGAAAGGCCAGGGTAGCAGAAGACAGATTGAAAATTTGTTGAGTGGGAGATTTTTACAATATTTCCAAGTTTTGTGTCAAAAGTGCCATATGTGTGGGAGCTTTGCCAAAAAATCCCTCATTTTTTGTTTAGGGAACTGCAAATCACACTAGACAGTGTCTAGTACTGCCATTCACAATTATGAGGCATTTAGAAACTGTGATTTTTGTGAAATATGTGCAAGCAAGTACGATAGGTTTGAAAAACTCAATATTCTTCATTATTTGCAGTGAGAGAAGTGTTGAGAGATAGCCAATTGCAAGAAGAGTTGGTTTTGTAGCTCTTTACATAAAAAATCGTTGATTTTGGTGAATATTTGAGTGAAAACAGAGAAATTTTGGCTTGTAGACACAGTTTTGGAGGTGTCTATATTCTGTTGCAGGAAAGTCCCTGGTACGGCCTGAAACACTAGAAAAGGTCACGAAACGCCAAAGAAAAGCCCCCGAAACGCTTGCTTCCGGAGGTGAAACGCCAGAAAATAGTCTGAAACTGCTATCGAAATGCTTCCAAAACTTGCAAAACACGGGTTTGCACGCCTAGGACGTCTAAAAATTCCTAGTGTATCGAAGTGCCCTTCGAGCAGCAGAGGAGTGAACATGCACCAATCTTAATCTGCCACGTGTCAAAAGAAATGTCAAGCTTGAATTTGGATCGTCGGATCGAAGCAGATCAACTGCTAAGATTGCTTGAAGAATTTGCAGTTCAAATTTCACTTCAATTGAAGGGTCCCACAGGTGCCTCTAGCTTTTGGGACTGGCCCATTCTTCCTAAGGGCTTTGTCCACCGGTTGTATTTGCAAGAAAGCAGAAAACAGAGTGATATTTTTACCCAGTTGTGGAGATTATTTTTTGGATCTGATTAGACAGGACTATGTTGGTACAAAGGGCTACATGCTGATATAAAACTCTTTGAAATCGGAGATCTGTGCGCGATAGAGAAAATTTCCAAAAATGATAGTTTGGTAATAATTGCCATTTTTCAGGCTTAAGGGCAGTTTTGAGCCTTTTTGAGACAAAATTCTGAAATTCAAACTGAAGAACATTTTGATGGAAAAGAGCTATGGGGGATCGTGACAGGTGAAGAGATAAGGCCATTAGTTGAAGAAGATCAGTGGGCCTTTGACAAGAGAAAATGGAAAGCACACAATGTCATCAACTTATAAGTAATAGGTGCGATTATTTACTACATTTCGGATTCAGAAGGACCAAAAGAGGCGCGAGATATGTTGAAGGCATCGTTGGAAACCACAAACACATCTCGAGTGCTATTTTTGAAGACGAAGCTTGCACACATTACGAATGGACAACCATTGTTGATTACCTATTGAAGGTAAAGCAGATCCGTGATCAATTAATTGTCGTTGGAGAGCGACTACATGATCGTGAGATCGTGCAATTGACATTGAATAGCTTGAGTGAGTCACATCAGATGTTTGTAACTAGTATAGCCACATGGGAGAATCTTTCAACTTATGAAGAATTAGGCAGATTGCTTTTGTAGGAAGAATAATGTCAAGAGATCTTGAGTCATTGCAATAGGGGATTTGATCAAGCTCTTACAGTCAGAGGACATGGTGGCAGATTTGGTCGTGGAAGACACCAATTAAGAGGTGGAAATTCAAATCGTGGATCGTTCCAACAATTTCAAGAAAATCCAATGATGGTCCAAATCGAGGCAATTGGCATCAAGGTTGAGATCAAGGATGCGACAATCCAAGGCAAAAGAAACTTGGGAATTGCTGATATTGCAACAAACCTGGTCATTGGGAGCGTGAGTGCTTCAAGAAACAAAAGGAATCAGCACAGTGGAAAGGAAAATGACAGGTAGGCAATTATGCTGATCAACATGAATTTGATGATGATCAATACGAGAATGATGTAGATGAGAGTTCAAACTTGTTCATTATGGCACTAATGACAAGTGATGAAGCCAAGGATACCTGGTACATCGACAGTGGAGCGTCCAAGCACATGACTTCAAGGAAGGAGTGGTTTTTGGAATTCAAGGAAATCCACAATGGTGATGAAGTTGGACAAGATGATGGCCAATTGTTACCTGTTAAAGGATTTGGAGTGGTACTAGTGAAGCTAGTCTGCGGGATGATAAAGCGGATAAGCAATGTGCAATATGTACCTGGATTAACTAACAATCTACTATCGGTTGGGACGATGGCTGATCAACAACTCAAGGTTGAGTTTGATAGCGACGAATGTCTCGTCAAAGTGATTGCTACAAGATCTAGAGTCAACGGAAATGGACTCTTTAAATTGAATACGAGATCTTTTGATCAAGCCATGGTAAACACTATTGATAGTCGAAATGACCTTTGTCATCAACGATTTGGTCATATTAGTGCTCAAAGTTTACAGATTTTCAAAAGAGGTAATGTAATTATTGGATTGCCTGATATTTCTTTTGAAGGAAAAATCTGTAACCTTCATTGATGACTATAGCAAATGTATCTGAATTTATTTCATAAGCAAGAAATCAGATGCTTTTGCTAAGTTCAGGAAATTCAAGGCATTAGTTGAAAAGCAAACGAGATGTTCCATCAAAATCAAGCGAAGGGGAATTGTAAAGAGTAATGTTGATCCTAATCTTTACATTCTAAGGCAAGATTCAGATATAGTGTTGCTTGTTTTGTATGTAGATGATTTGATAATTATAGGAAGTAAAGAGAGCTTAATTGATGAAATCAAATCAAATCTTTCCAATGCTTTTGACATGAGCGATTTAGGATTGATGCACTATTGTCTTGGCATTGAAGTATGGCAAAAGAAAGATGTTGTCTTTCTTACACAAAGCAAATATGCACAAGATTGTTTTATAAGTTCAATATGCAGGATTGTAAGCCTTTTAAGCTCACCGATGGATGTCAATACGAAGCTTACTACATATGATGAATATGAGAAAGTTGATACTTATCTATATAGGCAGTTGGTGGGTAGTTTGATTTACTTGACACACACACAACCTAATATTTCTTATGTTGTTGGTGTTGTAAGTCAATTTATGCAAGATCCTAGTCAAGCACACTGGAAGTCTGCTAAACGTATTCTCAAGTACATTTGAGGGACATTGAATTTTGGTTTGAAGTATGATCAGCCTGAAGCGCTAATATTGGTAGGATACACAGATGTCGATTGGGCAGGTAATATTGATGATAGAAGATCTACCAGTGGTCATACATTCAGTTATGGTACAACTATAGTTCCATGGAACAGCAAAAAGCAACCTACAGTAGTCTTATCTTCGACGAAAGTTGAATATCGTGCACTCAACAATGCTACACAGGAAGCAGTATGGCTACGAAGATTGTTTGTTGATTTAGGTCAACCACAGGTGGATGCGACTACTATATCTTGTGAGAACCAAAGCTGCATTCACCTTGCCAAAAATTCAGTTCTACATATTCAAACCAAGCACATTGAAATACATTATCATTTTATTGGAGAGAAAATTCTTGATGGAGCCATTGATCTTGTTTTTTGTAAATCTAAAGATCAATTGGCAGATATTTTTACTAAGTCATTAGGTAGATGTAAATTTGAAAATTTTTGCACTCTATTAGGAACAGAATAATGTAATTTTATCATTGAAGGAAAGTGTTAGAAATCAATGATAAACCATTTGTTATTGTTTACGAGGTATTTTTACTATTGCCAGCTGTTACCAATTGTAATTAGCTGTAGGCTAGTCTATTAGTCAACTCCTAGGTTTTTTCTCTCTATTTGGGTTTATTGTACTCATTTTACATTCAGTTAGGATAATGATGGTGTGTGTTAGGATAGTGATGGTGCGTGTTGTTCTTCCTCCTTGTGGTGATTGCTTATGGTGAATGAATGCTATTACTTATCTGATTATTGACACTGAGATCATCCATTCTAATCATGGGCCAAATTTTGAGTCAAATGTGATGAAAGTTCTAATGTCTGGTGTGGGAATACTGCAAACATTCTCAAGCCCATACCATCCACTGATGAATGGGCTAACCGAGCACTCAAACAAGACCTTTGAAACAAATGTATGTAGATATTCTACATGCAAATTGGGATAAAATGCTTCAAGATGCTTAAAGCTTATCGAATCACAATTCAATTCATTTCAAACTTTGATTGCACATTATTCCGTTTATAAATTTTTTATCCAAGGGTTGGCTCAATCAGTTAGCTTGGCATCCAAAGTTTCTTTGGTCTCAGGTTCAAGCACCCCTTGGAAACCAAGATGCATTATCCCATTTTTTCTTCCAAAGATTCTATAGTTGCAAATATTAGCTAAATTTCAAGGATGCTTAACAATGGTACAATAAACTCTGGTGCCTCTCACCATGAGTGCAAACATCAAAACTATAATAAGATGAGAGAGAAGAAGAAAGAGTAGAAGGACATCCAATTGTCAAAATGATAGAATCTCCACCATCTCTTGATTGAACATTATAATGGAGTACAATAACCACTATTTATAATGGAGTTTGGGTGTTGGCCCCTTCTTCCTATTGGTCAATTTTTACCTCCTTAAAACTTTCCAAGTGGAAAGAAGAACTCCCTTTTGATGGCCTACATAAAGACTTGGAAATACCTATGGAACTTTGAAAGTTTCTTACGACGAAATTGAAAAACCAAGGTTATCCAAAAATGTTGAAAATATTTAAAACCTAAATTTTTAGCATAAAGTTGGCGTAGCTACATCTAGATTAGATTGTGACAATTGTGAAAATTTCAAAATGAAAATTTATGATGACAGCATGTACTCTTGGCAAAAGTAGCTCTTTATTGATGTCTCCATGCCCACTGTTAAATTGTCATTCCTAAAGTGTTTCAAGTAGGAATTTGGCATTTGTTGCGTTGGTTGGTTTCTTCTTACTCTTGTCAACAAGTAAATGTCCATGCCCATCAAAGCCTTGAATCTTGAAACCACACAAGCAATTTGTTGCATTAGTTTATGAAGCTTCTTTTAGCTCTTGATCAATAACTATAATTGGCTACGAGGTATCTTTTATTTGTGCATGTGGTAGATAAATCAAGATGCTTTACTATTTGAATATGAAGAAATCTTTCATACTAGGCTTGAAGTATACTTGATTACATGGCAAAGCCTCAATTTCTCTTCACACACATTTGTGGTTGAACTGTTGAATGTAGATTTGCTGGCTTCTGGATAAATTGTTGGCCATATCCCTTCATATGGCTGGATACCCTCCTTCATAGCCATCTAAAATTAGTGTGATGAAAAAATAGCGACAAAGATTTTGATACTTGATCCATATCAACCATAACTCTCTAAAGACTGATAACGACCTTATATCCATTCTAAGCACATTCTACTAGTCTTTGTATACCATCCATCATCATGCAAATGTGACTTGAATTGCTAAAAGCATAATCACGTCTCATGGTTACAACAAACTTGTTAAGACAACACCAACAAATCCAGAACTTACTTGGAAATATGAGCAGAGAAAGCTTTTGCAGCATAAATAAATATTTGTGAGTATTTGGAGCAACATCAAGCAACGAGAAGAATAGATATTACTGCAAATGTTATCTTCATGGTGTCCTGTATCAATAGCAAGCTATTGTAGACAAAGCTAGCAAGAAGAAAATAGAGAGAGAGAGAGAGAGAGAGAGAGAGGGGAGGGGCTGAGCACCAAAGTAGGGTCAATGCTACATTCGGGGTCCCATTGGGCCTTTTTGGCCTTGCCTTAGAAAGGCAAGAGTATGTGGTGAGGTTGGTCTATATGGTTGCAAAAAAAGTCAAGCTTAAAAATAGCGTATTCAAAGTTAGAGTTGTTTTACAAAATGAAGGGCCTTATCTTGTATTTCATGTGTTAAGAGGTACTATTGTCATAAACATGTGACCAAATTCGAAAATTCAATTTCGGTTCATCTTCATATGGATTTCATGTATTTTTTAGTTGATTCATATTTAAGTGATGTAAGTGAAAAGATATGTACTGCACTTGCACTGCCTTTAAGTAGTGCCAATCTCTAATTGTAAGTGAATCCTCTGATTTGGTAATATCATATAGCATCATCAACAAGAAACTTTGAAAAACAGATGGAGAAAAATTGAAGTCCAGTGACTTCTATTCTTTTCAGCAGACCAATGTAAAAATCCTCAACAATTGTAAGTTAACCATTCCAGAAACTGAATATTTGTCATGTCTTGTAACATCCTTAACATCAAATTATGATGTCAAAACTGGAAGTTTTGATGTTTTAATTTAAAATCTATACAGTTCTTTTCTGTCACAGGAATATATAAAAGATGTAAGGCATCAAATTGTATGGAATTTGCTAAGACTACACAAGATTGGACTAAACTATGTGACAAATTCTCCATTCCAGATAAGCGAGTACAGTTACCTTTTTTCAGTTATCATTACCAATAATCCCCACAGGAACAGAAGCCATCCTTAAAGTGGTGGAATCGGTTTGCATCCCTTGCAATGATCTCACGTTTGACAATTTTTGAGATGATCTTGGTGGCATTGTGGCAGTCACCGCACACCCGAAGATTCTTGTTGATGCGGATACAAGTCCCAGGGGGAGTGCTGATGAGCCCAAAAGCAATGGCCAACTTCTCACTGTGTTCACACAAAGCATTCTCCTTCTCCTCATCCCCCACATCGTGCAGCACAAAGCTCAAATCAGGCACATACCCTGCTTCCTTCATCAAACGCACTAATCTATTCAATTCGGCCCGAATCTCCTTGCTTTGTGGATGAGTTGCATCGCCTGCAACGAAGGCATGCACTTGACTGTCAACTTCAATCCAGCTGCACCCAGGTGTTTTTTCGACACCTACTTCCTTCATTTCTTTTCTTAGTTTAGCTACCTCATCCCTCTTGCCAGCTGCTGCATAGATATTGGATAGCAGCACATACGCTGATGCATTTTCTGGTTGCAATTTCACTGCAGAATCAAAGGCACGTCGCCCTATTTCCACATGTCCACAGTTTCTAGCCGCACCAAGCAAAGTCATCCAAACCACAGCATCGGGCTGCATTGGCATTTTGTTAATGAGGTCTTCAGCATCAGCCAGGCAGCCTGCACGACCCAGAAGATCAACCATACAAGCATAGTGATCTACGGTTGGTGTGACACCATGATCTTTACACATGGAGTCAAAGAGGCGACAACCTTGACCTACTAAGCCAGAATGGCTGCATGCAGAGAGAACACTAAGATACGTGACCTCATTAGGCTTCGTGCCTTCCCTTTGCATTTGCTCCAAAAGTGTAAGAGCCTCCTTGCCAAGCCCTTGCTGTGCATAGCTTGCAATCATCACATTCCATGACACCACATCCCGCTCGTGCATGTTGTTGAACACGTGACGTGCATGCTCTATGCTCCCACATTTTGCATACATGTCAACAAGGGTGTTCCCTACAGTTAGATCTGACTCAAAGCCACTTTTTATGATGTGAGAATGGAGCTGCTTCCCCTGTTCAAGAGCTGCAATGCTAGCACATGCTTTGAGGAGAACAACATATGTGACATCATCTGGCTTCACACGTTCCTGTTTCATCTGCTCATACAGAGCAAGAGCCTCCTTGCCAAGCCCTTGCTGTGCATATCCAGCAATCATCACATTCCATGACACCACATTCCGTTCAGGCATGTCCTTGAAAACCTGATGTGCATAATCTATGCAACCACATTTTGTGTACATGTCAACAAGGGTGTTCCCTACAATCACATCTGAGGCAAAGCCATGCTTCAAGATTTGGGAATGGAGCAGTTTGCCCTGTTCTAGGGCTGCAATCCTGGCACATGCTTTTAAAAGAACAACATATGTTGCAATGTTTGGCTGCACATTTTCCTGTTTCATTTGCTCATATAGAGCAAGAGCCTCCTTCCCAAGGCCTTGTTGTGCATATCCTGCAATCATTGTACTCCATGAAACCACATCTCGTTTGCTCATTTTGTCGAATACCTCACGTGCATTCACTATGCACCCACATTTTGCGTACATGTCAACAAGAGCACTATCCACCATCACATCTGACTCAAAGCCACTATTTATGATTAGAGAATGTAGCTCTTTGCCTTGTTCCAGGGCTGCAATCTTGGCACATGCTTTCAAAACAACAAGAAATACAACCTTGTCTGGTGCTATGCCTGTCTTTTGCATTCGCTGAAACAGATCAATAGCCTCCTCACCTTGTCCTTTATCGGCATGTGCTGAGATAATTGCAGTCCACGAAAACACATTGTGTTCCGGCATTGTCTCAAATACTTTGCGTGCATCCAGCACACTACCACACTTGGCATACATATCAACAAGGATGTTTCCTAAGAAGGTGTCTGAATCAAGTCCATTTTGGACTAAGAGGGCATGCACTTGCTTGCCTTCAGCCAGGGCTTTCCTTCTGGCGCATCCCTTCAAAAGGCCAACATAGGCACTGATTGGAGCTTGAGTATTCTGCTGGATCATAAGCTCCAAAATATGCAGTGCTTCTTTCAGTCGTCCCTCCTGACAGAGTTTGCTCACATTATCAAAGGAGTCGTGCACCCTGCATGATGCACACAACTATTAAGGAGAAACATGGAACGGCATTGATTTTGAATGACCAACAACAAAGAGGACATGCTGTGCTTTCTCAGCCTAGAGCTCCACAGGCCACAACCAGGATCAAACCATACTGTGATCTCAATCCACCAGATTGTATTTGGCCAAATGCCATGGTGGACATCTTTGCTTTAACCCAAGGGGGGTTCAGCCGACCTTCAATCCATAGTCCCTCACGTGTGCTCTTATGTTTGAAGTCCGGGTGCTTTGGACTTTTCTACATAACAATATACAGATGAGCAGACAGCTTTGACTTAGGGAAAATGACAATTGACACCAATCAGGCTCTTATACCATAGCAACATTAAGAGATTTTTCACTCAGCACAAGTCAAAAGTGATCAGCCAAAGCAACAGAAGCCTGAAAGAAGTCCAAAGCCGAGTCTCATTTTACAAGTCACCTTGAAATTTGAATGGGCGTTAAGATGGATGACCACACCTTAATAAACCTGTGATCCCACCACTGCGATGGATCTGAAAAAAACTCATGCCAAAGCTGTTCCCTTCTAACTATTCTGCCTGCATGCATAAATTGAGCATGCATCAGAACTTCGGGACAACATGATTAAGGAATGTAGATGTGGCTTTAAACATCTCTGAAAATTCATCTCTATTGTCCGTAAGGCAGAACTGGCCAAAACATCTGACATGAGAAAACTAGAAGCATACCAGAGATTTCAGGTGTTGAAAAACTGGATCGCCCCTGTTCTTGGCATTGTACCAAGACACCAAGCCTAGATCGTACCCAAGTGGGATTGGACCTATTGTCCATCCATGGTGAGTTTTTTGCAGTCTTGTGCTTGAAGTCGGGAGATCTTGGATTTCTCTGAAAAGAAGGATCAGCATGCAACCTGAGCAGTCATAGCTTCAAGTAAATTTTCTAGAATGATCACAAGTCCTGGAATAGAGTAAGACTGCAATCATCAAAGCTCCACAATTTACTCGACTGATCACAGCTGATAGAATGGAGTTGATTGCAATCATAAAAGCAAGATTGGACCTTGACCAGCAACTCCAACAATGCTAATAAAAGAAGCTACCAAGCTATTACACAAAGCAAGCAACCCAAGCACTAGCACACTATAAAAGTGGGATCGTGCCTGCGTGCATGCTGGATTGAGTGAAATTTTTCTCAATCCCCCTCATATTCTCTAGGGTTTGAATGAATGAATGCTATAGGGCAGTGGTAGTTTCACCTTATCAGCACTCCTAATGTCAAACCACTGTGAAGGATCTGACAAAAACTCTTCCCAAAGTTGTTCTGTTTTCGGTGCTTGCCCTGCACAGCAGAGATAAAGTAAGAAGAGATGCTTCTAATGGGGTTGGTTGGGTTGGGTGAGAGTCATTCAAAGTGATTGAGACAATGCTAGTGCAATACAGGTGTGAACAGAGATTTGATCTGCTTCTCCCCGGCATCCAATTGACGCAGAAGAACAGGATGATACAAGCTTTGAGTGTAGCCAAGAGGGACTGAACCTATCTTTTATCCATAATGCCTTCTTAGCAGTCTTATGTTCAAAGTCCGGGGCTTCAGGATTTCCCTGCAAAATGGACATCAATCTAAACTGATGAAAGCCGTGATTTAAAGCAATTTTCCATTATGAACCCGCATTTACAGTGCATGATTATAGCAATTTGCATTTCCTGGAGAAACCAGAACTGGGCAGAAGTAAAATTGTGGCAATTTTACAACGCAATCTGGAAAAATCGACCATATCTGCTAACCGTGCTGCATGAACATACATACATATATATATATCATAAAGTAAAGAGTCAGTGTAGTTAGTGTCTGTCTCACCTTATCAAACCTTTTGTCCCACCACTGCGAAGGATCCGAGAAGAACTGCTGCCAGAGCCCTTCTACTCTAGCTGCTTGGCCTGCAAGCACAAAGCCAAGCCCCCAACAAATCAAAAAGAGAAAGTAGCACAGTCCGCAAGCACTTGAATACTCCA
This sequence comes from Diphasiastrum complanatum, assembly GCA_029204225.1. NCBI lineage: Eukaryota > Viridiplantae > Streptophyta > Lycopodiopsida > Lycopodiales > Lycopodiaceae > Diphasiastrum > Diphasiastrum complanatum. The sequence continues at coordinate 30,413 of MU834618.1, read as the reverse complement.
TCACAACTAGCTAAAAGAAGAAGAAGATGAAGAAGAAGAAATGGCAGCATAGAATTAAACCAGAGCAGCGCTAAACACTCACGTTCCTCGTCCAAGCTACTGCTTGTAATCCGACCTTCTGCCGCCGTGGCCGTACGACAACTAGAAGAAGAAGAAGCAATAGAATTGAGGGCAGTAGAGGTAGAGGATGAAAGGGAGTATTCATTTGTGATTAAGCTGATTCTGATTCTGATTCTAATAAGGGAGCACAAGATTAGTGAAGAAGGTTGAACAGGAGGCTGAGAAGGATCAGGATAGAAGAAGCAGAAGTGGGAATGATGGCGATGTGGGTTGCAACAAATGCCTGTTCCTGCTGATGCTGCTGCTGCCATGTCTGCTTTGGATGCTAGAGCTGCAGCTCACAAAAAGCTATGGATCAAATTTCCTGATCTATATACTTTTTGGGTTTTCTTCTTCTTCTTCTTCTTCCTCCTCTTCTTCTTCTGTTTAGGGGGAAGGATAACAGAGCCTCACCCCTTAAAAGTGATGTCAAACGGAGTGGGAAAGGGCTTTCCATATGGGCAAGTGCCTTCATGACCCTCTTTGCCTTGCTCTTGGGTGAGGGAGTTTACAAAAATTGAAAACATGTCTTGGAGTTTACATTTGTCTTGATGCTTCTTGTCATTGTGTTTGCATGTAGGTCTCACACATGATAGGGGTGTGTGGGATCACAGGTGCCATGTTTTTGGCAGGCAGCAGACAACAAGTGGCAAATTCGTCACTTCTCGTTTTCAATGTTTTGGCAGCGGAAAAAAACAGGAAACTTAGCGTTTTGGTAGTAGACAAGGCACAACATTTTGTTAGCGGCAAGAAGTTTGAAAGCACCAAGCAATATTCACAAGAGAGGTCTTGGCCTCCACTCCATCTTCATATCTTTAAGGGCTACACCCTTATACCTAGTGTTAGGCCCACTTTGGCCATTACAATGTAATTGTAAAATATGAGTTTCACTCAAGTGTAATTGTGTAATTTGTAAGATTACGATTTTATTGGAAAAATGTATTTACATAGTTAGGTGAATAGCTTAGGAGATGTCGTTGTAAAATGATTGAGAATTACGAAGTTGGAGTAGGTAGGTTTGTTAAGGTAAAGTCGTATTCGACGGGAAGTTGAACGGACTGTGAGCAACCGCAAAGTTGACAATTGCGGTCTTCATGCGATTTTCACGAGAAGTTGAACCGACCAGTTGCGGTTGTTGCGGAGTCTTGCCATACCAAGTTGCGGTATTTTGACAAGAGTATAAATAGGGAACTTGTAGCCGGATCGAGACACTCTTGATTTTACACTTTTTAGCAGTAGTATGATCAGGCGTCATAAGGGTGAGAGCCGAGCATTTACATGTTTAGTACTTCAGATTCCATATTGAACTGCAAGCAACAAGAAGAATTTCCTTGCCTAAGACCTTTTAAGTAGTTATAATGTGGACTTTGATTACTGTCCAGCTTGTAATCTTATGTAATTGACACTGGATCAGTTGTATGGGGGGGAATGAAATCGTGCCATGCTATTTCAATGTGAATGTACTTTGTTGTGATGTATATTTCTGAGTTCTGTAATGATGATATTTTGCTAGTTTGTTGTTCTGTATTGTAGCAATGGAATATGGAATGTGAATGCGCTAATTAGTTTTATTACATATTGCGAATGATTGTAAGTAGTTTGTACTCTGTCGGTTGTAGTGCTATTGTTTTGTAACTGTTGTCTATACTAGAACAGACTGGTGGGTTAGTTCCTTTTTGGTTCCGTTGCCAGAACGGACTCGGGCGGCAATATTCCAGTGCTTTAAAGATAAGAAGCATGACGATCCTGACATGCACATTCACCAGTTTCTGGCTAACTGTCAAGCGAATTGGAAAATCGAAGATATTCGAAAATTGGAATTATTTCTAACCACTTTGAAAGGGAATGCCCCACAATGGTATTCACAATATGGGTTGCAGGAGTTCCAGAGCTAGGACGAGTTGAGAAGGGCATTTTTGAAGAGGTGTCGAAAAGAACACGAGGATGAAGAAATTCTGGATACTTTGCAGGCCATCAAGCAAAAGTGGAAGGAGGATGTGTTGGCTTTTGTTCGACGCTTTAAAGTGTTGGAGAAAAGACTTCAGGAGCCACTCACAGACGCTAAACGCGTCAAATACTTCCGACATGGATTACATAAGGTTCTCTGACGGAGAACCACATCTTTGCATGGTCAAGGCCTAGAGCGAATTATGGATGCTGCTAGGCAGTTGGAGGAAGAGGAAACTAGAAAGAAATATCGGGGACATCGTCGACATCATCGGTGTAATGATTTGTCCGATTCAGATTCAGACACGTACGACTGGTAGGTGTGGAAACGGTTGAAGAATTATTATTTAAACCAATGACGGAGGAATCTAAAGAGAATTTATACCTGACAAGCTTGTTTCCTGATTGGAGAGGCCCATTTGTACATGGTAATTAATTTATTTGCTGTTGAACGGATCGAGTCTAGCCCAATTGAATCAGATCATAAAGATGAACAGGCATTAGCAGAGGATGCGAACAGAGAGGAATATTCGCGAAGATTTTCTGAAACTATTGAGGAATCTAAAACATCTAACGAGGAACTTGCACGATTGCATCCTACTCAAGTAGCTAGAGAAAAACTAATAAAATTAATCTGGGGACGGAAGAAAATCCGAAATATGTGTCTATTGGAGCTAACAATGACCCATAATTCATTGCGCGCTCGACAGAGCTGTTCAAAAAGTACAAAGCTATTTTCACATGGTCCTATGACGAATTACGGTTATGAGTTTGGCATCAGTCTGAATCCAGACAAATGTACTTTCTGTGTGCAGGGAGGGGTCATGTTGGGCTTATTTATTTTGAAGGAAGGTCTGTCAATTGATCCGGCAAAAATAGAAGTCATCAAAAACATGAGATTTCCGAAAACTGCGAAGGAAATGCAGACGTTTCTAGGCATGACGTGTTACCATCGCCGATATATTTATACGTATGCGGACATGACTCATATCCTATATGAGGTTCTTAAAAAGGGGGTGGTCTACAAAGTAACCATTCGGCGGTATAAGGCATTCCGGGATTTAACACTAGAGTCGTTACAAAATGCACACAAACCGTGTGCATTTCAAGCACTTATTCAAAAAATCATATCTCATAAACTATGATGAATCGCATCAAATCCTTTCACATGTGTGTTTTTCATATATACATTTACTGATTAAAATTTTTGAGACCTTCATTACTGGGTATGCAAATAGCAATAGGCTTGATGGTTTGATAAGCACATACATGAACAGGAGTTGAGGAAAGGAGATTTAGTATTATATTGTCCAGGTAGCATAACGAATACCTTGAAATCAAAAGATCAACATTGGGAAAGACTATATCAAATTTTGGACATCTTTGGTAACAATGTGTTGATTTCTTGGTAGAACCCACCAGGAGTACCGTTTGTTGTAAACAACAGTAGGGTGAAGGTTTATCATCCTCATGAAGGAAAGGTTAACATCAATAGAGGGATGCTTTGTTTGACATCATGAAGGCAGGCGTCACATTCAACCAACGTCAGTTGGGAGAACCATGACGATGTTGTGGGTATTTTGTGTACACAAATAAATAGGTGGGTCCCACCACTTAAAATATTGTTGGTCAAGCCTTACCTAGTGGGCCCCGCCACATTACACCACTGTACAGTTAGAATAATAAGTACGAGAGCATTGGCATCTTGCATGTGTAAGCCCAGCCCAATGAGCACATTGCTGGTTGTTCTAAGTGTTAGAAATCAAAGTTGATCTGATTCATATTTTGTAAGGTTCAAATGTGATACTGTAATTAGTATACAGTTAATTAGATTTACTGTATTTGGTTGTGTACGGGACATGACCCACTATTGTCATATCGGTCGGGCACTGATCTCTTAGACGACTACTTGGGTTAGCTAGGTAGCCACACACGTAGAGAAATTAGCCTGTACATTATATTTTTGACGGCATTTGTTATACTTAGGGGCATGTCCTGAGTTTGTCAGTATTTTAGCCCATTGTGTGCCTTTTAGTCAGACAGGTGCTTTTTTAGTGTGTTCACATTTGTTGAGCCCATGCATGTTGGGGCTTTTGCTAAAAATACGCCACCGGAGAAAACGAGTGTATTTAAGTAGTAGTGTAGGAAGTGTAGGCCTTCCAAAAATTTCAAATGATCTGAACATAGAAGTAACTTTGTAGCAGTTTCTTAGACTATCCCCGCTGATGAAAAAGAAAGTCTAATAATTGATAGGGTCGTCTATTCTTCAAAAGCTAAACCAGCAAGAAAACAAGTCACTAGTTCCACCCAATGGCGAGCTAAGCTATTACGATATCCAATATGAGGCTGATAGAGATTTACCACCTACAGACCTCAAAGTAACCCCTCAAGATAGACGAGACGAGACCAATGACAAGAGGCCCCCGACACACTCAGAAAGCACACCATTCTCAAAGAGGCTAGGTTGAGTGTATTGACGGTAACCCAAAGTGAGTTACGAACAGACCCCCCTAGAGAAGAGTGGATGGAAGAGAGTGATTGGAAGGTGAGTCTTGGGAAGCCCACTAAGTCTGAGGAGGCAATACCAGCAATATTTAGCAATCAACCAATTGAAGTTGTACCTCCAGACGAGGGCAACAGAAATGGTAGCTCAAATTGGGAGGAAATAGAAGAACCAGTGTGGACCGACCCTATAAATACCGATCCAGATTCCATGACTTTCGATGATGAACATGACCTATTCGACGATCACGTGACCATGGTGAGCATGAGTACGTTGATACACAATGGTGAGACTGAGTAACAAAACCCTACCCAAGGAACCCAAGAGATGCTAGTTGATACTCTCTATTGGGTGGATAACATGCCAAGCTATGATTCTGAAGTTGAAAATGAAGATTCCAAGTTTGGATTTAAAGGTAAAGTAAGAAACACCCCAACCATGGATAGGACCAAAGGTGAGGAAATCTATGATATGGCTGGAAAAATATTCCAAGCTACATGTACGGATCTCTCATTTCTACTATGGAGTCCAGATATACATGAGAATCACATGCATCAAACGAGAGATTTGAGCTCTTTGGCCCCTAACACTATACATCATGATAGATCTACCATAGAGGATGAATACCCAGATAACGAGCTCGATGTTGGGTAGATGATGCGATAATAGGCCACACCCTTATCCTTGATTTTACCTATGGGACAAGGAAAAATAGGAAGTTTATGTTTTATTTTCATTTGTTCATTTTTCTACTTTGCTAATCTTGATGTTTGGTAAATTTCTGTTCATTATATATGAAAAAAAAATTGCAAGGAAAAGAAAAGAGGCAAATCAAAGTTATTCCTAGGAATAAAATTTCTTGTTGTTGTATGCACTAACCTTTATTGAAGTACAGGAATCAGATGATCCAAAAGTCAAGAGCATCTACACCCACCATCACTGCACCTGCATCACATTAGACACAATATGTTTGAAACATTTGTTGCAAGCTTGAGTGAATGCATCCATATCCATGCATTCTGCATATACTCTGAGTTGCATAGGGCATTGTGCATTGTTGTAGCGGGCATACGTTTGACTAACATAGAAGCATATGGGAGGGTTAGAGAGAAAATTTGGAAATGGAAAGATTGCAGCGGGGAGGGGTGTGACTCCATTGCCCAATGGATAAAGCACTGGAAAAAAAATCAGTTTGACATTGCTTGATGGCTCTAGATCGGATCTCTAGTCATTTGTAGATAGAGAATTTTTGGTAGATTTTTTGAATTGCACACTTTAGATTCAATCCAATGCTTCCAACTAAGAACATTCCATTGTGATCGAGGCTTCTTTGAGTGACACAATGGTATTACGAGTGCAACTATAGTCATCAATATGTGTGAAAATTCTTGATGAGTAGTGTACAATCTATATCTCCTAGAAGTTCAGATCCAAATAGGACTTCAATGTAAAAATCCTTATAAGTCTAAATCTGGTCAATCACATCTCGTTGAAATTGGTAGATCTGTAATGGATGTATACACATCCATCACACAATATTAGGGTGGTTTCACATGGAAGAGTCCAAGGGCCATTTCAAAATTTGCACTTACCCCCCGGTTTGAAAGCCCAGGTCCTTCCAAGTCATTCCATGTGAAAGCCCATTTTCATTTGGAGGGCAAAGCATTTATTATTTAAATTCAAATTAGATAAGGTATTTATGGTTTTCATTGGAGGAGAGAGAGAAGGCCCACCACTTACCCCCCAATACTCCAAGAGGTCCAAGGTACTCCCCTGGTATCTTGACTTACCCCACCTTGGCACCTTTCAATGCCACCTGGGATGCCACCTAGGGGCAACTCTCACTCCTTGTGAAATGGGGGGAGGCCTCTTGAAGTGGCTCCACCAATCAAAGTAAAGGATTTGGGCCTTTTGGGCTTACCCCCCACTCCATGTGAAACCACCCTTAGACACAATACTGGTGACCTGGATCCATGGCATCCCACCAATAACGCTGAGAATTGCATTTGCATATCCCTCCATGCATGGGTCTGAAATGGGCATTTGCAAAAATTTGATGGGATCGGGAGCATTTGCCATTTAGGTCACGGGTGGGTTTTAATGCAGGTATGAAGGCACCCAATTACTTGAAGATGTTGCAGTAAAAAGACCAACTAGTTGCAGATGGATCTTGAGGGCTCAATCAATGGCCTTTGGGAAGAAAGTGATTAAAAATACCATACAAGATCCTTGTAGTTAGCATCACCCAGCACGGGTGTTGAGCCCACTATACTTGATTCCCCACCAAAAGGGCATTCTGGGTTCGTCCGTGTGGGGACCACAATCCCTAGTGAAGTCGCCAATGTTAGCCGATATTTTCACACGAAAATCAGGCTATGTTTAAAGCGATTTTCACAATTTTGTAAAAAATCGGCATATAAAACTCGACTATTAATGGTAGGGGTCCCAGCCCGCACAAATGTGGCTAGAGCAAATTTTGAGGCTTTAGAAATGGCCCATAGAATAGGTTACGACCTTACAATTGGCCCGATTATAATAGTCAACACTGTCGAGTGAATCTTCCAATGTACTCTGTTACTATTACTAATATAAAAGTTGCCTATTGTGTTTTTCAGGGAACCGGTTGCCTTAAAGAAACCCCAAGTCATGAGTGCTCACCAGTACCAATACACGAAACAACGGCAATGAGAAAAATCAACTTGCAACAAATTTTCGAAAATTATGGGATAGCGTCAAGGAAATTGTAACAAAAATATAGGCAAGTTCCAGTGCAAGTTGAACGACATCCCGACAAAGCAACTCGATGGCTTGGACAATGGGCAGTGGGTGCACAATGAAAAAATACAAGTGGAGGCCAAAAGTGCTTAACAAAAATATCCTACCTAAAAGTTGTAGGAGTTGACCACAAATAGACATGAGAAATACCCAACTAAGAAGAGTAATGAAGTGAGGTACTTACCACCCACAAGTGCAAAAGAGAAAGTGGCTCACACATGTGGTACCCTTGTACCCATGACCTGAATCCATCTTTTTTAAAAATAGGAAGGGTATCACTTGTGGTCAAATCACAACTAAGAGCCATATACAAAAGAGCACAATTTTCGTGAAGGGCTTGAAGAATGAAAATATGGCATTTTGAATGGGAAGGTGTGAGAGATGCCTTTTTATAAAAGGGAGAGACCCCTTTTGGCATTCACGTGGAAAGGTGAGATGATGAGAGAATAGAGCTTTTGCTTTGTATGATGGGAGAAAGAAGTGTTTGTATGAGGAGTGAGTGAAGGTTGCGAGAGGGTGAGAGAATGAGGCCAAGAAGATTGAGAATTCTTGTTGAAGGTGAGAGGATGAGAAGATGGGAAAGAGAGGTGAGAGGATGAGAAGATGGGAAAGAGAACGTTTGACAGTGACTATATTCATGCATGTTTAGGATTTTGTAATGCCTCAACATGAAGCGAGTGGTATGGAGTTGCTGATGGCCGAGGTTGCTACTAACTCATTAAGATCACCTGAGGAACTAGTGTTTTGGTTCAATTGAACAGAAACTGGCTATGAGTGGATCGTAGTTTGATCAACCCGGAAGACTCTTCCGAACAGTGGGTCTTAATACTAGTGAGGATCGCATACAACTGCGGCTCTATAAGATACTACTGACTAACACATATTTGACCTGAGGAAACAACCAATACTAGTGTGAGTGTCCTCGTTGGAGCTATAGAGATCCCCTGGATTTTCCTGTGGTTATTGTTGTCAGAGCCTGAGTCATGACTAATCTCTGAGTATATAGTTCTGTGTGCACATTTTTTTTCTACTGCCTGGTCTTACAGTGACCTGCTGTCTAAAACACAAGCACTACCTGCGCCACTGTCCGTAGTAATGGATGGTTATCTTGTCAGCACTCAGGCTATCTTCCCCACGATATGATGCCTTGAAGAGTTGCAGCGCAACCTGCTCCACCGCTACTGGAGAGCTCATCTGATCATTGCTGCTTGATCTATGGCTGCTAAGATCTAACAATGGTCCCCTCCACTGAAGCTCTACCTGGGCTTGATTTGTCTACGCTAGCTCGTTCTGCCTCTAAGTGCTAATCTCGGGCGTTCCAATACAACGACTTGGAATGTAGCAGAGCAGTATGATGATCCCTCGAGTGCAATGCAACAGAACCCAACCTGAAGCTGGAGGATAAGGCTGAGTTCTCATGTTTTGTGGGCCGTCGCAGTTCTGAGTTTAAGGAGGGGAATCGCACTTCTGAGTTTAAGAAGGGCCATCCTTGTAAAGTTTCCATTCTGTGACATCCACCACTATTGCATCAACGAATGTCAACGCTACTGCAGAAATGATGACATGGCTAGCTAAGCATAACTCGGATTTGGAACCCCAATTGCTTGATGACCAACATGTAGAGGAGATACCCACATTTGGTAGTTGATTTGCGGGCTTTCAGGGCTCCGCACAGCTTCTCCGCTACTTTCTCAGCCCACTTATAATTTTGAGTGGGGTCGAGAGAAGGGATCGCTCGGTGGAATGCGATCCATCTTGGTGGTATGTACTGCAGCCATGGTGACGATGATCTCTAAGGCGGCCCGTAGATGGGGATTCGTGATGAGTCGGATAGCGATCCCGTCGTTGGTTTGGGCAATGGTTTTGCCATCGTCTGTCAGAAACTTGGTGAAGTACTTGGCATCATAATTGGTGCCCTTGCCATGGATTGTCTCTCCGAGATTAGGAAAGCCGACACTCTAAAGATCCACCGGAGAGACGTTGATAATAGAATAACTGCCAGTCTTGGTTGTAAGCCAAAAAGTTTGGAACTCATTCGAATAGGTTGAGTAAGCTGCTCGGATGAGGCTCTTGTTCAGCTGGTCCCGGAAAAGTGTTAGATCAAAACCAAGGTTGGTGAGGATATCCTTGGCTAGTGTGAGCTGCTCGGTGTAATTCTTAAGAGAGATCATGATAATCCCCTGAATAAGGACGAGGGGTTTTACGGTGGTGCAAGCTCAGTGACGAATCACGGGAAGCCATGGCAGCAGTGAAATTAGATTGCTCTGAGAATTTTGAAAATTTTGATAAAATTTGGCATGAACTCGAGAGCAGCAATCTAAAATGAACTCGTGGAGAAAAGGTGGAGACCTATATATAGACTTTTTTTGGATAGGAATTCGCAACTTCACCCAAAATTTGTCCTCAGTGTCCACGATTTGGTAATGATGGTCGCGAATTTTGAGGCAGCATTCTGAGGGCCCACGAATTCCTGTAAGTGATTTGTGTTGGCCAAAAGAGAGAAAATGTCTGATAGTACAAAAATGTATCTGATCAGAATTCACGAAGGTAATAGAGAAATCGTGAGGATCAATTTGAGCTCCCACGAATTGTCTGTGAATTCTGAGCATGGATATCTGATGAAGAAAACTCAATTTTTTTTTTTGACATTTTTCTTCTGAGATAGAATTCGCGGAGGCCAAAAATGAATCGTTCTCTGTAAAAAAGAGGTCAGGTGAATTCTATCTGAGATGATGTGAAAACATTTTGTCTGAAACTAATGACTTTTGTGGTTTTCTCAGAGAAGACTGATCTGATAGTATCTTGATGGGTGGAACAACAAATCACAGCAAAAATGGTGTCAAAATGGCATACAAATAATAAAAAGGGAGAAGAAAAAAAAAACAGTAGAGAAAAAGCAGCTAATACATATCAAGATAAAAGCAGGGTGGTTTTACTTTCTCAGTCGACTCCCATTGACCATAGTGTCGAGGTCATCGCCTTGAAGGGTTTAGAGTTGAACATATCCAGAGGCAAAGATTTTTTTTATGGCGTAAGGCCCTTGGTCTGAAAATTTCAGTTTGCCTTTGAAGGCTTTGGCCTGGTATAGCAGGACCTTATCGCCCACCTGGAAATCTCTAAGTTTCAATGATCGATCATGCCATGCTTTTTGTCGTTGTTTGTGGACTTGTTGAGCATGGATGCTGATCCGTCGTGTTTCACAGAGTTGCTCCAGATGGAATAACCTATTTGCTAGATTCTGAGGAGTATCGAGCTCAAGGTTGTAGGCTACTCGAAAGGAGGGAATATAAAATTCCACAGACATAACGGCTTCTTGACCATATGTGAGATGGAAGGGGGTTAAGCCTGTAGCTCATTTCGGGGTAGTGCGATAAGCCCAAAGAGCAGCATGGAGTTTGAGTTCCCAATCAGATCGGCTGAATTTGACGGTTTTGGTGAGAATGCCACATAGGATTTTATTGGTGGATTTTGCCTGGCCATTGCAGCGTGGATAGTATGGGGAACTTTTGCGATGTACCACAAAAAATTTGGAAAGAAAATCTGCTATGACAGAGTTAAGAAAATGTGTTTCCCTATCACTGATAAGCTCTAGAGGACATCCGAACCGAACTATAACCTGTTTATAGAGAAATTTGGCAGTGGAACGAGCGTCAACATTGCGAACAGCTCTTGCTTCAGCCCATTTGGTGCTGTAGTTTGTAGCTACTATGATGTAACGAGATTGTGTGTGTCGAGCAGCAGGACTAATAGGTCCGACATAATCAATTCCCCAATTCTGGAAAGCTTGATCAGTGGGTATAGGGTGTAAAGGCATGTAGTCTATTTTTTGAAAGCGTTTTGTGCGTCGGCAGACATCACAAGCCTTAGTGTAATTGTGCGTATCCTTGAAGAGTGTTGGCCACCAAAAACCGGCCAAGATGATTTTCAGTTGTTTCAGAAGAGAAATGGTCGGCACCAATACCTTCATGAGTGAGGGAAATTACAGAGGGGATTTCTCCTTCAGTAAGACATCGTCGGATAATTCCATCTAACCCTTGCTTGTATTGTTGTCTTGCAATTAACGTATAAGGTTTAGTTTTGAGGACCAACGCTTGTTGTTCAGGTTTAGAGAAGGAAGGATCCATCTGCCTTGAAGTTAAATATTCGGTAATTTCCTTAGCCCATATAGGTGTAGAGTCAACTTGGAAAAGGATTGCATCTGGTAAATCATCGTTGACGCCTTGATTAGGGGTAGGAAGGTTAGGGATTCGGGATAGATCATCTGCTAAAAAATGCTGAACTCCCTTACGAAACGATCCTAAACTCAAATTCTCTCAATAATAGGATCCATCTAGTAATAGACCTGTGGTGCAGGTCTTGTTGATGAGATACAACAGTGCTTGATGATCGATGAAGAACGCAAAGATTTTTCCTAGAAGATAATGGCGAAACTTCTGAACCGCATATACCATTGCCAAGGCTTCGGGTTCGGTGGTGGTATAATTGACCTCAGCAGGTATCAATTGTCGACTAAGAAAACGAATTGGGTAATCCTTTTTGAATTCTCCCGGTTGGGTGAGCACTGCTCCAATGGCATACTTGGATGCATCGATATGCACATGAAATTCTTTAGAATAATCAGGAGCCCGGAGGATGGGTGCTTTTGTAAGGGCTTCTTTGAGTTGATTGAAGGCGACGCATTGTTCATCCGTCCATTTGGGAACTACAACTACTTTGTAGATTAAGCGGGCTTTGTTAGCAAAATTGAAAATAAAGCACCAATAGTAGTTGGCGTGGCCAAGGAAGGAGTAAACTTCACGTATCGTATGCGGTTCCGGTAGATTTTGAATGATAAGGATCTTTTCAGGATCAGTGGCAATGCCATTTCTTGAGATAATATGTCCTAACACAATACCACGAGTTACCCAAATCTGGCATTTTCCAGGATTAAGAGAGATACCGAAGCGTTGACATTATATAAAATTTTTTTTGAGCACAGATAGATGACGTATTTCTTCGGAATGTGCTCCTAAATCGTCCAAGTAAACTTCTAAGGTATCGCCCATCTGCTGAGAAAAGGCCGCTTGCATAACACGTTGGAAGGTGCTAGGAGCATTGCAGAGCCCAAAAGGCATGACTTTCCAGCAGAAGGTTCCCCATTCTGTGGCAAAGGCTATTTTGTGTTGATCTTTTTCAGCGATTTGGATCATATTATATCCGCTAAAGCCATCTAAGAAGGCGTAAGCCTCATCTCCTACTAGATTTTCTAAGATGGATTCTCCGAAAGGTAATGGAAAATGATCTCGTTCAGTGACGGTGTTAAGTTTCTTAAAATCGACACAGATCCGGAGTTTTCCATTTTTCTTGGGGACGATGACAATTGGGGAGACCCACTCAGTATGTTCAATTTCATATATAAATCCCGCATCTAAAAGGCATTGTAATTCTTCTTTGATTTTGGCCTTATAGATGGGATTGCATCTATATGGATGACTCGCAGTGGGCTCGCACCCGGTTTAAGTGGGATACGATGCACAACTACTTGGGGTGAGACGCATTTCATGTCTTTATAGGTCCAGACAAAGATATGTTGATATTTTCGCAGGAGCTTTTCAAGCCGTCTTCGTTGTTCGCAATTGAGATGAGCTCCGATGTGGACAAGATATTCGTTGGTTTCATTTGGCTCACTTAGGGAAAGGGTTATGGTTTGTGCAGGGCCTTTGTAGGGTGAATTACCAGTGGGCTCACGTTGAGCTTGGGGTAATTTGATTGTGACATCCTCGATCATATAGTCCTTAAAGTATGCAGGAACATCATGGGCTGGAGATTCGAGAGGGGCCTTGTCTTTATCTTGTTGAGATGCTGCTTTTTCGGAGATGGGTGTAGGGCTAGAGGCAATCTCAAAAATTTCTCGAACAGTTGTGAGGTCATCCGGCGGTCAAATTTGAAGTGGTTTTTTCATTTTCTCTTTCATAGTATGACCACGTAGTCGAGGTTTTGGTGGTGGGGAGACAGTGGGTATGTCATGGAGGATCTCGTCATCAATTTGAAAGATAGTCTCCTCCTCACAAAAATCCCATGGATAGTGTGGTCGTTTGGGACGGTAGAATTTTGTCTCAGGTTTTTCACTTGCAACCTTGGCAACTGATTCCACCTTGGAAGCATGTTGTGGATAGGTCTTTGGGGGAAGTGCTTCCATATAGTTGAGGATCTAAATATCAGAGATGTCCATATCTTCTGGGCAATTCTGAATTCGTAAGACGTTCTCGTCATCGATGAATAAATCGTCTGATTCATTAGTAGGTAGCCATGCAACATTTTGTAGCTCATCATGGTGTGGAAGAATATCAACAAAATTGATATTGATGATGGGTGTATCTAGATTAGGTAATTGGTCGTGATCGATCGGGTGTGGAGAGGTACAATTATCCTGATGTTGAGCACAGTAATCGACATTCACACAGTCAATGGTAGCTAGACTGTGACTCCAGTTTATGATATCAGTAGATTTAACATAATGTCCTTTTTCGTGGCTGGACTGGTATGGCTCAAATACTAAGTTGGTGGTTGAGGATCCCTCGTCATGTATGCGTGCAAGTTTGAGTTTACCCGTTGAGTCAATTGTGACAGAATTGTCACGATTACCAAAAGTGACTCGGCCTTTGCTCCAGTCATGAACAACCCATGCATTGGTGAGCCATGGACGACCAAGTAGTAATTCATAAGAATAGGCATTATTGGGAATATCAAGTACTACAAGGTCAATAGAAAATTTGAGACATCCTAGTTTGATCAGCACTTGTGGAAGGAAACCGGTAGGTCGGACCACACTTTGATCAGCCATTCGAAGTTGACAAGTAGGTTTGGCTAGCTTGTCTCTCAGATTCCAGGGATGTGGAAATGATATTAACCCCGGAATCTCCATCGAGTACTGCTAAAATTTCACGGGATTGATGATGGGTATCTGGGATTTTGATGTTGCCTCGGTCGCTGAGGGGATTGGTTATATGTAAGGGCATTTCAGGCAAGTCATCAATAGTGGTGGTGGTATTGGATTGGACCTGTTGTTTCCACTGGCCAGCATGCTTCCAGAGGTCATGGAAGGGAAGAGTGACATTGGCTTGTAGTAAATCTCCCCAAACTTCGGTACCTACAAGGGTTTTGCTTTCAAAGGGCTTGTGAGGTACTTTATGGGAAGAGGAACAGTGTTGGTCGGCAATACAGATTTGTTGGCGATACTCATGATGCAGCCAAATTTCTTCATATGGGTGGGGATAAACTATCGGGGTTGAATTATCACTTGGAGGAACAGTCTGCAGTTGAGTTTTGTTGGGTGCAAGTGTAGGGGCTTGGCGTTGGGTTTGTGCCCGAGTCAAGACCCAAGCAGGATGAGTTTCAACTGGTAAAGTTTCTACTTGCACTGAACTGACTGGAGCAACAGGTTTGGATCGGGATGGGCAGTCCTTTACGTGATGTTCAATACCACAATTTTCACAAGCTGGAGGAAAACAGAGTTTATCTGGGCAGTGAATACTAGGATGTTTACCTGCACAGATAAAGCATCCTCGTATTGCGGGTAGTTGGTGTGCGACAAAGACAGGTTGGTTTGAATAATAAGCTTGGGCATTGGGATCCAGTGGCTGAGCATTAGAATCATAGGTATAATAAACAACCGTTTCAGTAGAGTACTGCGGTTGAGTATTGTCTTCCACATAGTAGGTGGCCGGATCGATGGTATTCGGATCAAGATAATGGACAATGTTTTGTGGGGCAGGTTGGTTAACAACAAACTGTTGACGTGGGGATGGATATTGATTTGGTGCAGGTGGTCGTGGTTGGTAAACCCCTGGTCATGGCAAAGGTTGTTGTGGCGAGTAGGGGCGGTAAGCTCGATAAACGGTGGGTTTGGTGGCTGCTGGGAAATGATTTCGTAGTTGACGACATTCATTAGCAGTGTGATGCTTTGAGCAGATTGGACACCAAACATTTTCTCTTGCTGGAAAGGATTTCTCAGCAATTTGTTTCATGGCGGTTTGGAAATCGGCAGTGAGTTTATCCATATGTGATTGTTGAGCTTTTTGCCAAGTTTCCATTTGATGTAAAATTTCAGAAGATTGAGCAATATTATCAGACTTAGGACGATCCGGATTTTTAGATTTCTTTTCACGATGGTCAAAGTCATCATCGGAACCTTCGTCTTCTTCACGGATAGCATCGGTCATCACATCTTTAAGTTGATCATAAAGGTCAACTGGTTTGAGTTCATGACGGATGTTTTTAGGCAATCTAACTAGAAATAGTTTTATGGCCATGCGTTCAGTGATATTTTCATCAACACATTCTACTTTGAGATGTTTAAAACGCTCAATGTAGTTTCGAACAGACTCTTCGTGACGCATCTTGATATGAGTAATTTGAATGAACGGGCTCTGAGTCAGTTTGGATGGTTTGAAACGCTTGATGAGAGCGTCTTTGAGGGTGGTCCAAGAAGCAAGATCAGGAGTTTCGAGATTCAAGTACCACTCCTTGGCGGTGCCATAGAGTACCATGGGAATAGGCGAAGCTTTTCAGTTTCAGAGGTATCTCCATAAAAACGGCATGCATTATCAAAGTCTTGGAGAAATCGGACTGGGTCAGATTCGCCATCGTACTTTGGTGCATCGATACGTGGAATTCTTCGTTACATTCGTGGAGGAGTCGGATTAGAAGATTCAACACAGTCACGAGACATGATGCAGAATACAGAGTAGCAGGGCAGGATTGTACTTGACAAAAAGGGCAATTTGCTTGTAGAATGGATAGTGTAGGACAAAAACTGGTCTTTCTGATTGTTATAGAATTCGCGGACAGGCTGAGAAATCGTGGAGAGGCAGATAAATCTAATTGTAATACTCGCGAATTCTGAACAAGTATTTTGAATGTCAGAATAGTGATTTTTTTAGATTTTTTGGAAAAATTTGGCGATTCAGAATTCGCGGATAGTACAGGAAAATCGTGCTCTATGAGGGCGAATTCTTAGGCTTGATGGCGAATTCTAACAAAGAGGTTTGACTGACAGGACATAGAGAAATATGTGATGTTCTGTCACTGAGAAGATAGAATATTTTTGGAGCTCATTGACAATCTCAAGCTACTCCACTATGTACGTTGACTTTTTGTGATCCAAATGCAACCAAATCAATTTCTACTTTATTCTCAGTCTACAAGCCACACAACAGGCTGTGGCTTGCACGTGTGGGCTCGGATTTCAATGTTGATCAATGCTTTTGATTGTTAATGCTTGTTGTTTGTCAAATTGCCAATCTAAATAAACTTTTTTGTTACAAGTTTTTTCATAGACTGTTAAGCAAACATCCAATAACTCTTGTGGATCTTTTGTAGGTTCATTTATGGTCCTAAAATATAGTACTTTCACATGGTATCAGATCCAAGTACAAGAGCATTAACCATTGATCAAAAGCAAATCCATTTTTAGCAAGTTTTGGTGCTAGAAACTAATATTGAGAGGGCAAGCTAGAATCTTGATTTTGGTGAGGGGATTTGATCCCAAACTTGGTAGGGATCCAAACATGTACTTTTCACACGTGTGGGAACCTCTGAACTTTCATTTAGTGCATGGTATTCATTTGATCCAAATAAATTCAATTTGTGAGCTTTTGATGTAATTTTTGGTGGAAATCTTATGATAATCTACCAAGATTGAGTGCCATTGATTAGATCGACAGACCCTATACTTTGAAGGGTTAAGGCTAGAGCCATAATGCCATGAGGCAGCCTTGGACCCGTAGGCTACAACTTTAGTGTAATGGGGATGCCCTTAATCACCCTCACCTAGAGCTATGATATGGAAAGAGAGGATCAATAGGATCAAGAGTGCTGTTAAACCTCCTTGCAGTCGTGCCTCTGGGGGCCTGGAAAACCCTCATCGACTGGGGAGCACGGGGTGGCTGAGATGGCGCTCGGGATTGGAAGTGGCATCCCTCAATCACTCACGTAAGGGCAGTGTGGGCTCTTCCCCTTTTAGGCTTTCTAGAGAGACCAATCCCCTGTCAGGAATTTCTTTTAACATTGGTGCATCTGTCAGGAGTCGAGATCTGTTTAGGGGACATTGTTTGGGAGAGTGATTATCCACGTCGTTGGTCTACAAAGTATGCAGTTTAGGAACTGGTTGTTGGGGTCAAGTGAGCAACTATGACCCGCCAGACGCCTAACGTTGGTGCGTCTAACTTGAAAACTTGATCATTGCTTGGAAAAAAATTTATTCACCCATAGAATCATGCTTAAAAAGATGACCAGATTTCATTCTAGTCCCAGACCTTGATGAGTATTGTTGACTATTGTTATATACTTATAACACGCCAACCGCACACTAGCATGACTATGCAAGCTACTAGTGGGCCACACATTGGTTTAGAAAACCACTATCATGTTACTATAGGTTGAAGTGGTTAGAATCACACAGTAATGTGTGCTGATTCCACAAATAGAGTATACATTTTACAATCTTGTCACTGTTACGGGTATGTTGTTTAGAATACGTCAGCAACCTTGTTACATGCCCAAGTAATCAAGCCAGATGGGGACCCTCTACCTGAAAACAGTTGAATTTTTCTCGTGGTTATGGGGATTAGTACGGAGACGGGAAGCTTTTTTGGAGCCTCCTAGAGATCCCAATGACGAAGCAAGAGACTAGTCAAAGAGTTAAGAGACTGTGTCTTAAGTATGAACAAGAGGGTATTAATCCTAGCTATAGAAATAGAACAATTTAAATGCTAGCTGAACCTAGTCTACCAAAGGCCATCTACACCCACTAGGCATGTTTGTCGGTTCTGCCAAGGGGATCATTTGAACAAGAATTGTCCCACCACTGTGTGTGGGTATTGCAGGAAACATGGCCACTTGGAAGAATGTTGCTGGAAATGCACACATGATTTCGAACTAGGATTGGACCCATGCAGGCTCTGATCAGAAGAAATTCAGCATACTAGATAGTAGGAATAGGCCTATAAGAAAAGCTAATATGCGGTAGGATAGATCGATTGCGCAAGACCAAGTAGGGTACTTTTCCGGAATCACTCCAGTAGGTACCATGACAAGACATCCCACAGAACCAATCGTGGTGGCCCCGACCGTGGGCCCACTACCCACACTAAACGGATCTACACCAGAGTTCCATGGGACCCCCTTTGAGAGTGCCGAGGAACACCTTGATGCTTTTTGGACAACATGCTTCATAAACCACATAATGGACCCACATCATGAGATGATGTTTTTCACAACTATCTTGACTGGGGCCACTAGACGTTGGTATCATAGCTTGCAATGAGGGACCATCCACGACATCGATATTTTACTTTGCTTGACTGAGTTCGGCCATCATAAGCCTATCGTGAGTAGTTTAAACCACAATAACATGTGAAAAACTAGTCCAGCTGTAGAAAGGCATCCCTACTATGCTTATGTTGAATCTCATCAAGCTGCAAAGGACAGGTCTGTCTTTGTAATACAGTAAAGCTTTTGTTGTGCCATCTTTGAGAGCTTGTGAGGAGTGTCTATGGTGATTTATTGATGTGATCTGCATATTGCACTAGATCCTAACAGGATTTTAACTTGGTATCAAAGCTACAGGGTGTAGCAGGTATGCACGATCTGGTGGAGCTATGGGATAGCGTCTTTCATCAGGAATAGCGGCACGAGAGTGTCTCAGGAGAGAGGACTCCATACGGGGTATTGGCAGTCCGAATGATAGGAGACAGACAAAGTTTCTTCAATCGAAGCTTCAGGAAAGATCAGAACGGTCATCGTAGGTGGATTCTGGAGAGGATTCATGGAAAATCTTGCAGTTTCGGTGATTTCGGAAAAATCATCAATGTTGGTTTCATAATTCACTATGTGGACAGCTGTTTGGCGCAACAGGGCTTGCATGGGAATGCAAAGGGCAGTGATGGAGAGCCATGGCAATATACATAAACAGATTTGATTGAAAACGGAGGAAATTTAAAAAATTTCCAATTTTGTGGGGTGTTGATGGATTTCTAAAAAAATTAGCTTGTTTGCAGTCGATATCGCACCAATTGTCAAACTCTAAATTGATTCGGAATGCCTGAGGTAGGGCGGCCTCAGACTGACAGAGAGCTGCAAGAAGAAATCTCAAAAAGAGATTTACAAATGCCCAAGAATCTCCTTCCTTCACTGGCTAAGGTTTGTAGGGTGAAAAGGCATGGATCTTTCATCATAGAGAACCAATTTCAGACCTGTAAATGGCTAGATGGGCGTGACAGTCTGAATAGGCAGCCAGCAGGCCGTGTGGAGCTGAGGATGCAATGATCAATTCTTTGAGGGCACAGAGACCCTTGTCCACCATAGTTGGAAGCTCGTGAAGAGAAAGAGGAAGGAGAATGTGGAGAGAGGACCCGTGAGGGTTGCACGCGGCCAGTCAGGCCAGCAGACCAGTAGTGGCCTGAGGTGTTTAGCGGTCGGTGGGACCAGAATTAGCACGCAGGAGGCATTTGAGACGGCAGATCAAACATGCCATAGATCAACAGCCACGATGGAGTTCTCGGGGAGCAACGTGGGCCACAGGATGGAGGACCACCCTTAGATGGAGGGAGAAGGGGCCAGAAGGGCCATGAAGGCCATAATTGAAATTTTTTCATTAAAAATTTTCAAATGAAATGCTTGAAGGGGTCCGACATTCAATCTCACCTATTTTCCATTAAGAAACTTCAGTTTGAAAAAAATAGTTCAAATTTGCAAGGCATTTTGGAAATGGACCTATCTTTGGCTAAAGAACACCTATTTTGGCCATTCTTGGGCCAAAATGACCCTTGAAACTGGTTGCTCAAAGCCAGCGGATAGAGCGACATCACAAGGTAGGGGGAAAGGCGATTCGGGGGGTTTTCATCACCATTCTATCGAGCGGAGTGCGGGTGGCCTAGTGATGGGCTACATTCACAATTTCGGTACCATAGGGCTAAATTTGGGACAATTTTTGGCTAGTGAAACCTGCTACAGGGCGGTACAATGAGGCATAATCACTTCTAAATCATTATTGCTTACTTGTAACAGGGTAACAGGGTGTTTGGAAGTGGTAAATCCAGTATGGGGGCAAATGGTAGCGGAATTGTGTGGAGAAAGCTAGTTTTGGGAGCCTGGAATACATAGCAAATTCGACTTCATTTGCAAAGTTAAGTGGATTTCCAGCATGTAATAAGGAAGTTAACTCAGCCTTTTTGCCCTAAAATGAAACCCTAGTCTATGACATGACCAACCCTATGAACTTGAACTAACCTACATTAGGAGTGGATTGCCACGTGGCATCTTGGCCTCACATGCGTGGAATCCACTTATGTACAAAATTTACATTATACTACATGGTTTTTGATCAAGTTAGATTTGCCAAATTTTGGCAATTCTTCACAAGAAGACAAATTGGAGCAGATTGTTGAGGAACAAGGGTTTCTACAAGAAAGAAACTTGTAGCTAGAAAAGGAATTAGCCAAAAAACAAGGGTTTTTACCGGTGGCGAACCGGTGCAATGACTGGTTAGCACACCCAGAGGCTGTCAAGCACGGACAAACTTGCAACAACTTACGATCGATGTGCAGCAATTGAAGCAACAACTATCTGACTTGTAGGGAATGCTTCAAAACAAAGAAGACAAATATAAGAAGTTACATGAAAAGGCAAAGGGGTTCAAGGCGGAGATTGTGTGGTTGAACGAACAACTCAAGGATCAACATGATTCTACACAAACAGCCACCAACCAAGCTGCAATAATTCCAACGAGAGATCAAGTTGTTATTCCCATGCTGCGTCAATCGCGAGTGAAATGACCATAAACGAGATTGGGCAGGGAGTTAAACAACATCTGCACAATGTTGAACATGCCTATAATATTGATTATCTGTTCTTGCCAGGGATGAGGGATATCACGATGGAAGAATGGGATGAGCCCTGGAAATTGTCCGAACTATACGGATTGTGGCAAGAGGCAGATTTGAAGAGGAAAACAATATTGGCTTGGGCAATTTTGCAAGGCTAGATGAAGATCAAACATGCATACAGGGTGGTGGAGATCCGAATAGGAAATTCTATGCTTTTTGCGGCACAATATATCTACAAAGTAGAAAGTTATTTACTGACACACAATGATTTGGACTACCAAGCCATTAAAAAATTCAAGCATGGGTAGTAGGATCTGGTAAAGAATTTGATGCGCTCTATGCTACGATGGCGAGACATGTGGATTTAACATATCCATCACTATGCCAGCTATATTGCCAATGGGAAGAGGGTTTCCAGCAATGAGTAAAACAAACGGAGGAGCGTATAAGAAAAGGAAAACCGACAAAGGCACCCACAATTTCCATTCTTACAATGCAAAACAAAAAGTATATGTTGATAACGATGGAATGGCTGAGTCAGGTGATGCTAACAAAAACCACACCACGGTTGGTATATGGTGTGATGGATGACCATCAGAGACTTTTGCTCAAGCCCATTCGACATGGACAGGCCACACCAGTGCCGAGATCAGAGAACCAACTATTGTCACCAACAACTGCGGTTGCAACATCGTTGTTAGATATGCCAATACCGAAGGGAGTGCTCAAGAAGTACAAAATGCTTACCATTGATGCACAAGGTAGAGGTGAGTCAATGAGCATTTTTTTAGGAGTACATACATCTAACGAAAGTGACAGTGAACACGATAGTAAGGAGGTCAAGCGCAGGAAGAAGCTAAAAAAGACTCAAGCTTGAAACTCGGTGGAACTCGTTTTCTTCCGCAGGGGGATATGTGTTAGGCCCACTTTGGCCATTACAATGTAGCTGTAAAATATGAGTTTTACTCAAGTGTAATTCTGTAATTTGTAAGATTACGATTTTATTGGAAAAATCTATTTACATAGTTAGGTGAATAGGTTAGGAGACGTCGTTGTAAAATGATTGAGAATTACGAAGTTGGAGTAGGTAGGTTTGTTAAGGTAAAGTCGTATTCAACGGGAAGTTGAACGGACCGTAAGCAACCAAAAGTTGACGATTGCGGTCTTCATGCGATTTTCATGAGAAGCTGAATCGACCAGTTGCGGTTGTTGCGGAGTCTTGCGATACCAAGTTGCGGTATTTTGACAAGAGTATAAATAGGGAACTTGTAGTCGAATTGAGACACTCTTGATTTTACACTATTTAGCAGTAGTATGATCAAGCGTCATAAGGGTGAGAGCCGAGCATTTACATGTTCAGTACTTCAGATTCCATATTGAACTGTAGGCAGCAAGAAGAATTTCCTGCCTAAGACCTTTTAAGCAATTATAATGTGGACTTTGATCACTGTCCAGCTTGTAATCTTATGTAATTGACACTGGATCAGTTGTGTGGGGGGGAATGAAATCGTGCCATGTTATTTCAATGTGAATGTACTTTGTTGTGATGTATACTTCTGAGTTCTATAATGATGATATTTTGCTAGTTTGTTGTTCTGTACTGTAGCAATGGAATATGGAATGTGAATGTGCTAATTAGTTTTATTACATATTGGGAATGATTGTAAGTAGTTTGTACTCTACGGGTTGTAGTGCTATGGTTTTGTAACTGCTGTCTATACTAGAACAGACTGGTGGGTTAGTTATGAGCTGTAATCAGTAGCAGGTAGTTGGGCGGCCAAAATACCCCCTAACACCTAGCACCAATCCACCTTTTGGAAACACCGACAAGGTTCAACTAAACATGTAACCATTTGAACAAGCCAAACCTAGAACAAATTCAGACAATCACCCATGGCATCCAACAAGGCAACATCGTAGATTGGGTGTACAAAAAAGGTCCTTGGACTCTCAATGAGATAATGGCCTTACAAGTGACAAGAAATATAGATTGGAAAGCTCATGGCACTAGAGCTGGTGCGAAGGCATTGCATCAAACTAATAAGGAAAGGTGGTATGCCATAGTGGAGTCTTGTTAGTAATGGGATGTGTGCTCAACAATGCATGACAATTGGGAGTCATTTAACAAGCAACTTTTGCAAGGTATGAAATGATAAACAAAAAATCCCAAGTGAATGATCCTCATTTTTTGACTTTATCACACAAAAGAAGAGGGCTTTCATGTTAGATAGCGGCTCCAACATCACCCTTGAGCAACACAATATCCTAAGTGAGTGTTATGCGAAAAGCACAAAAGTAACTCTACTTTTTTGGAATATGTAAAGGGCTTCATATGTTTTCCCTTTTTTGCAATTCATTTGAAAAGTTTTGGTATGTTTATTATGTTGTAACTACTTGTGAATTGTATGACATTATAAACAAGCAAATGCAACCCTCTATCAAATATTATTCACGATTGTTAGGGCATCATAATATAAGAGATAACACTGCATAGTGCTCTAAATACTCAGTATGGTTTAGCGCGGTAACCTTCATCTATGAATCATTGTCCACTTTGGTTGCGTAGTTTGTTTGTCATGCGACCAATTTTAAACTTAGTTTCACGTAAAATGATGTGCCATCTTGTCTATTAATAAGTGATGCTATAGGGTAAGTCTTAGAAAATAGACACAAATAGCATCATTTGTATATATCATTTTGTGTTTCACGTGTGCATGTCAAAGTGTAGGGTTTATAATTTTAATCTTTGGGACATGGTTGAACGATGTGTCACCTTAAATCAATACATATTGTTGGAATCTAAAGTTTGATATCTATCCTCAAGAAGTGGATTGGATGTGATTTATGTGCTTACATTTCTTGTGTTGGACCAAAAGCACAGACAAAAGTCGTGTGCAGAAATAGATACACCAAGTGATATTCATTTATTGTAGGGTGTAGGCTTGACTTGGGCACCACATGATAGTTTTTGACGATTTCCTATAGGTATGTTCCTTTCCTTGCAAAATTTCTATTGACTTTGATAAGTCCTTAACCAAATTTTTACAATTTCACATCCATTTGGTGATAAAAACTTGGTTGTATGCAAGTAGATGGTTGAATAGGTAGGTCTTGGCCTTGTGAGAGGTTCAACTCCTCACCTATTTAATGCTATGGTTTAGGCTTTAGGGTTCAGAGATCCAATAAAGTCACAAAATTTGGTTTACAAGGTAGGAACCTATTTAATTTGGTTTGCAAGCCTCTTGGACATGGAGTTTCCTTTGTGATAGCATGTTGCATTTTGCATGACATTGATTTTGAGAGTAGATACACTATAATTGCCCTTTTTAGTCTGGATTTATCAATTTTATTGCATGGCTTAATCATGCTCCTACTCGCCTCTATGCTATCTTTTGACATCTTTCAATACTCTAAATAAATTTTTGATATGCAACTACTTGAAATCTATTGTACACTATGTAAAATATGTAGAAATTATCCATGTTTTGGATAGTCTACAAAATTACTCTCAGTTTCTACAAGCCTACAAAAATACACGTGAACTTATACAGTCAAAAAATATCGACTTAAAAATTTCAACATTTTGGATAAGTGCCCACTCAGAAGTCGAAAGTTTGCAAAATTTGCAATTCTTGAAAGTAGGCTTTTGACCAATTAGTGGAGAAACCCCAAGATGCCGAAAAATGTCGACTCGAGGATTTTGGTAAGACCCAAAAGTGAACAACCTTGCAAAGTTTGCATTTTTCATGTTAGACTTTTGTGACTTATAGAAGTCTACACTACTATAATTTCAAATTTTTGGCAAGGGGAGACCATGTTGCTCTCCTTATACATTGAATCCATAACTTCATAAGTTAGAATAAAAACCTACACGTTAGCTCAAATCTAATTGTGAACGTAAACTTAAACCTAGAGCCAAACGTAAACCTAGGTTGAAATGTAGATCTAAATCATAACCTAAATAGACCTAAACCTAAATGATATTAATAGATAAAAGCCTTATTTAAAATCTAAAATGATAAGAACCTATACACAAACCGAAACCGCGATCTAATTCTAAATCCAACCTAAATGGCAGAAGGAGACCTATATATACTCCCAAAACTAAATCTACGCTAACTAAAAACCTAAATGTACACCTAAACCTAAACCCAAACTTAAGCAAACACCTAAAGCTAAACCTCAACCTAAACATAGCCCTAACCTAGGCATAAAGCTAGATGTGAACGTAGATCTATATCCTAAATGTAGACCTAATATAAACATGAACATAAACTTAGACTTAAACATAGAGATCATTCAAACTATCTAAAGCTGCCTCAAAAGTAGGCATAAACAAGCTCATAAGTTACATCAAATGGACTAATTACATTATAAATTTGCTTTGTCTTAAGAATTAACTCCTTAAAAATGTATCTTTTCTCAAAAAAATCCATAAATAATAAATGCAAAGATTTCATAATTGATATAGAGAATAGTGTCAATGTTGGATGCTTCATTATCACTTATACCAATTTTACATATCAAGATGAAAATACTACATGAACAAGTACATAGAATAAATAGGATCCTATATTAGAACTAGTCAATAGGGCAGTTAATAAAGTGGCTCGAACAACTTCGCTATAATTGTGAATAGCGGAATTGTAACAATGGTTACAAGACCCAATTTTAGCTAAATAAGGTCCCAAACTTATAGTAGAGGCACAAATGACCACTATAAATAGCTAAGGTCGTGCTAAATTTGGAGACTATTGTTCATTTTGTAATTTTGAGTTTTAAGAGATCTTGGAGTTTCTCTTTGAGAGCTTTCTTGATGAAGAAAGTGGTTCATGTGCCTAAAATCTCATGAGAGCTATGATCATGCTCTAGAATCAGGCCCCTATGCTTTGAATGATCTCCAATAAATAATAATGGAACTTTACTTTGCCTAATTTGGTGAAGTTTTGCTACTTTTAGCTATCTTCTTGATTTTTGACTAGTTTTTTTGGTGTCTTGTATTTCCATTATAATTTGATGGTTATGAATGGATTAGATGTTTGAATGCTAAGATTGGCACATGAAAATTTTGGTATCAGAGCATTAGATCTTTCCCCATCAGATTTGGTGGATTTTGTTAAGTTTGGTAGAGTTTCTTGTTCTAGTTTTTTTTATTTTTCAATTTCTAGCAAGTTCTGATTCAATTTTGACCATTTAATTTTCAATTTTTGTGTAGTTTCTTGTTTTAGATCCGTAGATCTCTCTTTTATCTTTCTAGGGGTACTGAGATTTTCTAATTTGGATCTATAATGGCCAAGTTATGGCCATTTTAGCTATTTCTTTCCAATTTTAGTTAGTTATAGCTTTTTTCTTCATTTTTGGCTGGACTTTTGGTCGAATTTTGTGAGTGTAATTTTATAGGATTGTAGATCTATGTCTTAGCTTGAATTTGCAGCCAATTTGGTTGAAAATTGAGAGAGATATGACAATTCTTGTGAAGGAGGTCTAAAACTAATTTTTGGTGAAAATTTGGAAGAAAAGCAATTCAACTTTTCATTTCTGAAGTTTTTGTTAAAAAAAAGTGCAAAAAAAACAAGAGACTGATTGGGTCTGTTTGTCTGTTGTGACATCTGTCGTACAAGCCAAACTCAATCCAGTTACGTAGTCCTATTTGTTAAGAGAAAATAACCCTGATTTTATTTGTTAAGAGCAATCGATGGGGGTGGGTGATGATCACACATATGCCATCGCCGTTGTTTAGTAAGCCTAGCATAAATCATGCGTTTCTTTTCAAATTCTATGGGCAAGGAAACTCAATCTACTTCTTACAGAACCAAAATGCAAGATTATTCCTACTTGAAATGCATGAAAATGACACCGTCCAATGGCGCATAACATCGACGACCCAAAATCCCAGACGAGTCCGTGATATATATAGAGGCTTTTGCTTTGAACCCCGACTGGACTCCATTTTGTAGAAATCCTTTGATTCTCGTAAGTCTGTAAATATGGTACTCGAATGATCAGCTGCAAATAGCAAATTTTGAAAGCCGATGAAATAGGTCTTGTTGTTAGTGGATAGGGATATGTATGTAAATGGATGATGTTAATTATATATTGCGTTGGTTTCTCCAATTCTATCACTTGAATACGAACATAGTCATTCCTGAATTTTGCTGGGACTCCTTAGATTTCTTTGGAGTATGATGGATGTCATGCACGATAGATCATACACGGTGAGAGGCACATTCATTCATTCACAGACTCTCTCTCTCTCTCTCTCTCTCTCTCTCTCTCTCTCTCTCTCTCTCTCTCTCTCTCTCTCTACATGCACGATAGATTTTGATTCTTGAATGAGGATGGAAGAGACTCTGGATCATCCGCCAATTTCCAAACCGTCAGTTCACCTTTAATTATTGCTACTTGCACCAGTTTCTCATTGCAACCAAAGATATGTGCATTTTCCCATTCTTTTGGAATGTTGACTATACCCTCGAATTCTGGAATACCGATCGTACCCTCATTTACATTTCTTCTAAGATTGAATGCATATATTTTAAAGTTCTCATCGTTTCTACTTTGTACCTGAACCAAGATGTACATAATGTCTTTACTGATTGCGCTGCATCCATTACGTAAAGGGAAGCAGTATTCCGCTGGCATTGTAGTTGTGTATCCTTTGAACCATCTGCCTTCCTTTTTGTCATAGAAATTCACTTCAAAGTCTCTGTATGCCTCTCCCGATAGGCTTGAACTGTGCCTAACACTCCTGACAATAATAACTTGATAATGCCAGGCGTTTTTATCAACCATCCAAAGATTGACGCTATGTAAAACACCCGTCGACCATGCCTCTGGCGCCCTCTGCAGGCATAAGCTTTCCCCAGTGAATAAATTGCATAGGTCGACGTCAATCATCTCAGTCCTATATGGAACACATACCAGTCCATAAGCACAAGTCATAAGGTCTACGTTCCATGGTATTGCTCCGTCTCTGGGCTTAGGAAGCTTGATGCAGCACAATTGATCAGCAGCGGCTATGTATATTGGTACATGAACAGCCATACGCGGGCTATCTGCGAAAACATGAGCGTTTAGAAAGACAAACCAAGGCTGGATGGGTGGGCATGCCACAGATAAATGCCGACGAAAGTGATAAGAATAAATGAAAATTTTCCAAGCAGCACAGACAGCACGCGCTCGCATCAAGCTGGTAAGGTCCAGACCCTGAAAGATCTTCTCTATCGCAATGGCAGGCAAATCGGATAATTGCAAAGTCAAAGGAGGTGTGGGATCAGGCACATCATCCGTAAAGATCTCAGGCTTCACGGTATAGTGCAAAAGCAATTTCCGACGCCGCTGTGCTTTTGGCCTAGCCATTGCGTCCTTGGCTACCACGAGGATCAAAAGCTCTAGTCTCCCTCTCTCCCTCGTGGGCTTGCCTTTGTTTTGGACATAGACATCAGATATCGTGTGTGTTTGTTTGTTTGTATAGAATGCAAAATTTTCAAATTCAAATTCAAAATCCACACAAAAGCTTTGGCCCAACGGAAACGAACCCTTGTCGTCAGATTTTAATCAAAAAGAGAAGGGGGGGGGGGGGGGGGGGAGGGAGGAGGTGTGGTGCTTAAAGACTATTTGGGAGAATCTAGGGATGGTGCATGTTTTTGGATTTTTTTGTGTAGACTCCCCAAAGTGAAAAAAGTAAAGTGTTGTCAAACTTTGGGTGACCTAGAACAAAATGAATAGGAGCAACATGAATTGAAGGAATGCCATCGTGCCAAGGTAGATTAACGACCCATTAAAGAAAACAAATTCAAAATAAAACATCCATAGTCCACGAGTCAATCTTTGAAATGACTAATCCTTTTGAAGCAAACAACTTAAACAAGTGAGATGTGGCTAGCCACATGGCCCTGCCTTGGCATGGAAAAATATCAGCGCTTCAGTATATTACTACAATTGCCGAATTTTTATCTTGCATGATTATTTTTTAATGTTATCTATTAAAATATATTTTACATACCTGGATACAAACAATTTGCCTATAGGTATTGCAAATTTGTCTTATAGAATAAATGAAAGCATGGAAATGGATGTTTTGTTAAAGATTTTCCGTGCTTGATAAAATAGTGTTTATAGGAACTCGGTGATATAATAATATTGTTGGTTTTTTTTTAATCGCACATGTAATATATTGGTGAATTAATGATCTGACCAATAAGCGTATGTAGATCCAAATAAATTTCTTGAGTTTTATATGTTTGTCCAGACATGATCCAATTGTGTGCCATAGATAGTTGTTACTTGTTGGAAGGTTAGGTGTATAGCATGTTGACACATAAGCGATTCAAGCTTTTGAAAATTTTTGTTTATGCTTAATGCATCAATATTCATGTCGCCAATTATAACAATTGTTGTGGTTTTGGGAATGTTGTTGAGTATTATGTTTAGTTGTTCAATAAACATGGAAATACTATAATTTGGTTGTCTGTATATTGCAATTATGTGTAAACTGTAAGTTTTGTAAGTAAATGTAGCATGAATAATTTTGATGTGCAATGTATTAAATAACTACACGTGTCGAAGTTGTTGCGCTTTACGATGCATTATTGTTGATCCTGTAAAGGTATAATTGTTAATGGCTTCGAAGGTTGCTGGAAAATACAGTTTGTAATGATGTGTCCGTGTTTCTTGTAAACATAATATCTCTCATGTCATTAAAGTTATGATCACTTGTACAATATTTGTTTTGTATTTAGGTAGGTAGTCTACTGTTTAGCGATTAAATAATGAGAAGTGTTTTTGCACAGGCATTCATGTTAGGAATATGGAAAGTTCATTTTATTGTTGTTCTTAGGCGTGTCATTTCTTGTTGTACAAATGAATCAATTTTAAAGTGGTTTGAAGTCAATGGCAATGTGATGTATAGATTTGGGCTGTATACATTAAACCATGTTTTGAAACATGTTTTGGATTAACGGTAGTTCATTTATTGTTAGATCCTATGCTCGGTGTATTGTTCTTGCTATTGCTATTATGATTAGAAGTTGTTTTCTCGTAATTTTATTAAATATAGATTGGCAAATTTGGAATTCTTTCATGATTCGATGTATTGAAATCCATATTCGATTCACGTTACTAGTTTTGTATATGTGTAGGTGATTTTGTTAGGATTTTTTACCAATTTCACAATTGTCAAATTGTATCCATATTATGTCCTCTGTAGAGGTCATGGTTCTAGT